>PVJA010030740.1:0-16099 GCA_004027025.1 Myocastor coypus
ATCCTGGCGGATGTGGTCTGTAGGTGGAGGTGGAGCTTTCGGATTGAGTAGTCCTGGTAGGCTCGTGGACCAGATCGGTTGCCAAACGGGCTATTTGATGGGTTCGGTGCTGGAGCTTGGGCTGGAGGGGTTCAAAAAAAGGGGGGGGCGGGGAAAGGGAAGGCAGGCCAAGGATCCTGACCCAGCAGGCACGAGGTCTCAGCTCCCAGCGGTGCGATTTGGGTCTGGGCTGGAACAGGAAGTTAGTCGCGGGAACGCAGGGGCGGGGCAGAGGGGCGCAGGGAGCTTACCCGCGGCGGGCGCGCAGGCTCAGCTCCCAACGGTGCGATTTGGGTCTGGGCTGGAACAGGAAGTTAGTCGCGGGAACGCAGAGGCGGGGCAGAGGGGCGCAGGGAGCTTACCCACGGCGGGTGCGCAGGCTCAGCTCCCAGTGGTGCGATCTGGATTCTAAAATGTTACGCACAAGATCATGATTATTTTTATCAATAACAAAGACTATGTTTTCATTTAGTTTGTAAAGGGTACAATGGTCTCATCTCGGACAAATGGAAGGGCCTCTTTAATATGCGACCTGTACAAGTATGCCTCTAGTTGGAATGAATATAGTGCTTCCAAGAAAACTCTAGGTAATTACATGTATAGTCTTAGACCCAGAGTGATCTGAACCAAGTTGTAAGAGGCCAAGTAAGATCCCCAGAGATACCAGGATGTAATCTCTGGAGCTTGCCAATACCTCAGCTTATTTGGAAATAGGATTTTTGGAGATGTGAATAAGTAAAGATCTTCTAATTGGTAGACTGTCCTGGGTAACCCCAAATGCGGTCTCTGTACCTCAATTTAAATTATAGTGAAACAGAAACAGAAAGTAGCCTGACACAGCTAAAGGAGAAGCTAATGTCAACATGGGTCAGAGAGAGATTTGAACGTGCTGCCTGAAAGATGAAGGTGTAGCAGCAAGGCCCCGACGCGCACCCTCCAGAAGATGAAGGAAACACAGAGTGGCTGTTTCTCTACCGCATCTGGAAGGACAGCAGTCCCCGGAAACCTTTCTTTAAAATGTTTTTAAATCACTTTTCATAAGAAATAATAGTTTCACAACATGTCAGTAGCACAGCCACAATAATTAATACAATGCATATTGTTGTCTTTATGCTAGTTGTTCAAAGTACAAGATGCAGACATGATAACCTGTCTAAACACTACTGGTACAAATATTTCTTCTCATTGAGCTAAGAGAAAGTATTTGTATGTATAGTCCAATATTCCATAATAGTAATGGGTTATTAGCAGAATTGACAATGTTGGAAGCTATCGACTTGAGCCGTTTACAGCTCAGCATACTAATCTGGCTTTGCTTTTTATGCTTTGTGGTTAAACTTTTCTGCTGGGTGGTTAAGGCCAAGTTAAAGCAAGACCTATATAACAAAACATGTGACTTTTGTATCTGACAAGGTCAGTCAGATCCTTATTTGAAGTCCAGCGAAACCAGTTTCAGACTTCTGCCCTCCAGAAGAAACAAAGGCACAATCTGTGTGCTTGTGTGTGTGGAGGGGGAGATGTATGAATATATGAACATGGTAAAATACAGGAGGTTAATCTTGGCTGTGTTGTTGTCCTACTGTGTGCTGCTCACACCATGCATAGCTCAGTGGTGTAGCCAGCGTCTTCCGAGCAAGGCCCTGAGTTCAGTCTGCAGCACTGTCCCCGCCAGCTGTTTTGACTCTAAAAGAACAACACTCTGCCTGCAAGTTGGAGAATGACAGGTAAGGGCTAGCACATAGTTTCCTGAGAGACAGTGTGACTGAGATAGCATAGTGCCAAAGGCAAGGCCAAGAACTAATGGGAAGGAATCAGGTACTTGGGGAGACAGTGGAGCTGGGGCTAACGGCCAATCTCCAGCAGCATCCAGGAATTGCCGGCGGTGGAACTACGGACTTCTCCACCCCAAGCCACGAGGTTGTGACCACTGGATCTCTTCTCAAAAGACCTGAGATCACGGATCAGTCAGAGTTTCCAGAGCTCAGTGCCATGGGCCCTGCTGCTTGGTTATGAGCACCCATTTTTAATAAATGAATGAATTAATTAGGTACAGGGTCTCACTACACAGATTAGATTCATAGTGATCCTCTTAGCCTCCCTATCACTGAGATTACAGGTGTGCACTACCACGCCCCGTTTTGGTGGCTGGCACGGCACGCGTGGGGCTTTAGGGCCCACACAACATTCGATACTGGGGAGCAAACCCAGGTCCTTGGGCTTGCCAGGCAGGCGCATAGACTGCTGAGCTATCTCCGCAGCCCAGCACCCAGTTCTGGCTGTGAGGGAGAGGATCACTTGGCACCGGCAGAGCGTGTGCGCTGGAGGAGGCAGGCTGCCCATGTGCTCATTAGCAACAGGCGCCACTGCCTTGCGGGATTTAATTATTCAGAACAGCTAATTATCAAGACCCTGCCCAGTGATGGTTATCTCAGCTACGCTTCCGGAGAGTAAACGCACAGCCACCCTTGTTAAGGGCGGATGGAGAGAGACGCCAAAGCTCATCGCGCCAGTAATGGGCCAGGAAGCAGCAAGGAATGACTGTCAGCAACAGCATGCTGGTAACAGGGCCCTAGCAGCCAGAGTCCTACAGAAGCTGCTGGGGCAGCTCCAGGGTCCACTCCAGCCACCGGGGGCCAGCAGCTGTGGCCTGGGCGTGGCCACTCATGGGTGCCTGGAAGGCCAGGGCATCCCCACCTTTGCTGCAGAGGTGTAGTGAGGAAGACGGCACTTGCCACGTGCAGCGGCTCTGCCGCACCCACTTGTTCCGAGTCGGGCAGGACTGCACGCAGACCAGAGGCAGAAGCCTTCAAATCTGCCCTCTGGAGAGACTGCTCCTCGCCAGACACGAACACAGCATGTCCCACGTGCTCCCTCAATTTCAGGGTCCACGGAAAAGCAGCACAGGCACCTGAGCCCTTCAAATTCACCTCTGGAACCACTCCGCAACTAATGAGCAAGACAATCGTTTTGCACAACAAATATTTACTGAAACAGCACTTTTTGGAAAAAGGAAAACAAAGAAGGGACAGTAGCAGCGTGTGAGAATAGCAATGGCTGCACGAAGCCGCCTGGCGAGCCTACCTCATTGCCTATTACACAGTGAGAGGAGAATTGCTTACCAGTATTTCTAATAAAATGAAACATATTTATGTTATATTAGGGAATTTGAAATTAAGCGAGACATTTCTTTATATAATACAAGCACATGAATCTAAATTTTATTACACATGTCGTATCAAACTGTCCACAACTTTGTAGGAAATTCAGGATAATAAAAATGAACACAGGAAATAAGCATCCATGCAAGCAAAATTCAGCTAAAGCAATCTCGATCATTATTTAAGGCAAGGGTTGGGAAAAACTATCTTCAGGTATGTGATTTATTCAGGCCTCTATGACTAGATTTAAGAGGAACCACAGAGGTTAAAGTGTGGCTAATGATGCTACTTATGAGTTTCATCACAATAATGGCTTCCCCTGGTGACCTACTGGAGGGCAGTCAGAGTGTCGTCAGAATTGCACAACAGATGGGGAATGGAGAGCCTGCAGCAGCAGCGGGAATTTATCAGGAAAGAACAGGGCTTGGGGAGAACTGGAGCCCAGGGGAGTCTGTGAGCGGAGCGGCTCTGAGCAGCCAGAGTTTCCCAACCCACTCCCTGGCCTCTCCTTTCCTTCCTGCTCCTCGGCTCTGTATCCCTCTAGATGGCTTTTGTGTCTCCCCCAGACACCCGGGGCTCTGTAGGGCTCGGGCCATTGCTTATTGGTTTTTTAACCTCAGCAGAGAACACCTTGATAAATGTACACTCAAGCCTCAGTGGGAGTCACGTTGTTGTCACCTGGCAGGCGGGAGAATGCTAATTTATTAATCCGCATTTGCTGAGTGCTGACTTTGTGTGTAGTGTGCAAAGGATGCTATTTTGAAACAAAGGGACACTCTTCCCTCAAGGTTCTGCGGGATTTCTGCTGAGGCCGCACCAGGCTTTCAGCTACTGAAATCCTGTGTGGCCTGCAGTGAGAAGGCTCCAGAGTCATCATCGCTTGTTTGAAACCGGCAAGCTCTCAAGGACCTGCAAGCTCTTGCGGAGCTGCCACCTCTTCCCGGCCACGTGCTACACAATGCAGGCACAAGGACAAACACAGCACGGTCTGGGGTTCAGGAGCGTGTCCCACATTCAGTTCAGGCTGCTGTCCGTTTGTGTCATCGTGGAGAGAACAAATGCCACAATGGGATCAAAGTGCAGCTGGCAAAGGAGGCTGACAACGGGGTGGGTGGGGGGTGGGGTGGGGGGGAGAACTACCCAACCCTGTCTTGAGACCTGGGGGGGGAAAAATCAAATTTACTCTGCAGTTCTCAATCCTCTCTGCCCAGTGGAATAGTCTAGTCATATTTTACAAGTGTGGAAGCTGGGCTCCATGCCAAATATTCTGATTTAATGAGCTGGGGGTGGGCTCCTTAGGCAGCTGGCGCTGGCAGGCATGGCTGGAAACTATGGTGTCAGGAGCATAGGTTGGAAAGCTACCTAAAAACGTACATCGTTTTTGTCCTTCATGAAAATCCTGAGGAAAGATTCAGATTCGTCTTCTAGGTAGAATTATCTTAAAGCCATTTTACAGAAGCTAAAGTCTTGGATAGTTTAATGTGATTCCTGCTCCAAGATTCACAGAGAGCTGAATGCCTTAAGTTTCATATCCTATGCTAGATAAGAAAAAAATGAGAACACCAACCATGTTTGATAAGGATCTGTCTGTCTGTCTGTCTGTCTGTCTCCTGGTATTAGAGACCTAACACAGAGCTTTTACTCTAAATTACATATCCAGTCTCTTTTGTACATTTTTATTTTGAGATGGGGTCTTGCTAAGTCACTAATTTTGCTCTGTCATTTGAACTTGTGATTCTCTGCCTCAGCCTCCCAGAATGCTGGGATTGAAGGCTTGCCTGACCACACCTGGCTTCTACATTTTATACGTTTATAAACATCAGTCACATTCCTAAAGCTGTATGAGCCACGCAGTATTATGATGTTTTATAGATGAAGAAATATAGCATAAAAGAAGTTTTGACATTTGTTCAATGTGACCACAACTCCTAAAGTATTAGCTGTGTCAAAGGAGCCCAACCCTATGGCTATGGTGTGGTTGAACTCCTGCACTGGTCCACGTGTTAAATATTTGGTGGAACTTCTTAAGCTGTGGCCAGGTGGGAGTTCCTGAGGTCCTGGGCAGTGAACCCTGAAAGGGATTGTGGGGGTTGTGGTTTCCTTTTCTCCTCTACTTCCTGGAGCCAAAGTTCAATACTTTGTCCCTTGGTGCACTTCTGCTATGACTGCAGCCTGGCTACGGACCCCAAGGTATGGTGCCACTGGATCATGGACAGAGACCTCCAAGGCATGAGCCACAGAACCACGTTTTTCTTGGTAAGCTAGTTGTTTCAGGTGCTTTGTTTAATGCTGTGCGTGTTGTTCAACATAATTAATGTGCATATCACTCAACTATACTGTGGGGCTGCTGTACAACTGCTGGTTTGCCTTATTTTTTTAAATATAAAATCAAGCTCTGAGAGCTTAGTATAAAGAATATAACTTATTTGGAGCCAATCAATAGAAGAATATTAGTATATATAGTAGTTTTGTTTTCTTCACATTACATGTTTTGTTTTGGATGTTATCCTCACTTAAAGAAAAGATAAACCAGACTATAGGAAATTTGTCAAAGAGAAAACCTGATGAGCCCTTAGAATCTTCATCAAAACAAGCGGTGAAACACATGCTTTCTTGCTGTACCAGAACACACTGCTTTTCCCTCTCTGTCTGCTCTACTCTACAAATTAGAACAGGTTCAAATACTTCATAGAGCTGCATACAGTGGACATGACTATCTGTTATTTGCTGTGGGAAGATGAGGCAGGAGGGCCTCAAGTTTGAGCCCAGCCCAGGCAACTTGCTGGCTTTGCAAGATCTTGACTTAAAATAAAAACCAAAAAATAGCCAAGGGTATAGCTCGGTGTAAAGGCCCCATGGTCATTTTCAGAACCTTTGTTTGCTTATTCATTCATTTTTATGGCCGGGTTAGCCTGTCCCGAGGGCAGGGCTGGCACAGCATGTGGTGCTGGGGATCGAACCGCGGTCCCTGAAGCCGCCCAAGCTTTCCCAAGCAGGCGCTTTAGACCACTGAGCCATCTCGCCGGGCCTTCATTTTCAGTTCTATAAGAAATCTTTTTGTTTTTTTTTTTTCTTTAAGCCTCTACCTTATCTCCTGCCAGGCAAAAGAAGACACAGGCAATGGCATGATTTTTTTTTCTTGGATAACAAAAATGCCACTAAGAACCTTTTCAATGAACTACTTCATGACCAGGTCACAAAGTGATTGGACGGATTCATCAGACTGTTATGTGGTCATGACATTAGGGAAGCAGGATTCTTGTTGATGGATAAATGGATAAAGAAAAGTTGGTGTTTGTTTTTTATGTGTTTACATAATGAAATATAATTCAGCCACAAAAAGCATAAAATGCTGTCATTTGAGACAACATGGAGGATCTGGAGATCTTTATGTCAGCTGAGGTAAGGCAAGCGCATGATCTCACTTGTGGAATCTAAAGGAGTCAAACTCTCAAAAGTTGAGAGAGGAATAATAGCTACTGGAGACTGAAGAGAACAGGTAAGCAGGTAAGGTAGAGAGCTTGTTTTAATACTGTCTGAGTGGAGGAATAAATTCTGGTGTCCTATGGCCCAGCAGGGTGAGTATAACTAATTACAATACATTGCACTTCTCAATTTGTGTGTACTCACTATGAAGAAAGGGAAGTAGAAATGGCTATGCTAATTGCTCTGAATTGATCTACTATCCAACTACCCAACATGTCTTGGTGCCTTATATGTATGTATAATATGTTTCCAGCAAAAAATTTAAAAATCTAAAAGATAATAAACATAAAAATTCTAATAAAAAAGCATTCTTCTGCATTCCAGAAACACCACTCTGTGCTTGCAAATTAGATGCTGACTGCTTGCCAGGTGGGGGGATGAACAGTTTGCTTCAAGACTTGAAGAAGGATGGAGACCCAGCCACCTAGGACACAGGAATGGGCCAGGAAGGCAGAGTGGGCTTCCCCAGAGTCACTGAAGATGGAGAATGAGAGGTGCTGGAATACAAACAGGACAGGCGGGAAGCATTATAGGCGCCACCTTGAAGTGATGTAATAGGGAGTGTTCATGATGCCATTTGTGAAAAAATATCACAATTGTGGCAAGCAAAGGTTGGGTGAGTCAGACGAGACGAAAGCCCACGGTTATTGGATGAATTACAATGACAGAAGCTAAGAAGAAGGCCACAAGGGAGGCACCTGTGGGCTCCGAGCAGCACCTGGAGAGCCCAGCCACACGTGGCTGCAGATCCCTGGGGCACTGTGGCGAGGGGGATGCTGCCAACAGCAAAGGAAGAGCCCTGAAGGTTGCAGGACCACACAACTCTTCAATTTCAAGGAAAAATAACCAAGTGCAAAACCCCAACCAAGCAAGCAGCCAACAAAAATCAGGAATGACTCCAGGTTGGAGAAGACCACATTACCTCTGATGTGTTCAATTCAAGGTGCCAGCTGTCCACAGGAACATATGGATATGTCTTGTTCTGTTATTAATCTCAGCAAGTACAGACTGGTTACTGGTTATTTTTTATTGAATGACACTAGTCTGAGATAAAACACATAAAAATCTTAGCAGATAACAAGTTGTCCAAATGGTGATCAATCAATGAATGGAGAGGTGAAAAGGCATTCTGAAGCTTGTTGAAGTTTTGAGGGTGGGCTTTTGGGGTGGAGGTGAGGGGACCAGCCCTTCCAGATATTTACCAAAGCTGAAGAAGGTCCCTGTGTCGCTGAAGACAGAGGAGATGCTTCTCAATACATGCTTTAAGTAAGAACAGAGGAACAGGTGGGTGAGAGCCAGGCTGTGTTTATAGGAGCATCTGAGTCTGTGCACACAGTACAGATGTGTAACTAATACCCGAACTCAGAGCCAGAATTCCACATATAATGATCATTGGCCCAACTCCTCTTATCTGCCTGAGCCCCATTGTTAAAGAAATTCCAGTTGCCTTTTAATTGTACGTGGTAACCACCTGCTATGATTCAGCTCTAGAATGTTCCCCACTTCTCTGCTCTCAGAGGTGGAGCTTTTCCAGAGGGTGCTATAGTTGACCTGCTGTTAGGAGGGTGGGGCCTGGCAGGAAGGAGGAGGAGGGGGTTCAATGGGGGTGGGGTCTGAAAGGGCCGCTCACTCTCCCTCCCTGGTGTTTTCCTCCCTTATCTCCCTGCTTCCTGGGCACCGTGATGTGGGTAGGTTTTCTCCACCCAGGCCCTCTCACTATGTCTTTTCTGTCTTGGAGCTGACCACAGACTGCGGTCCTGAGCCCAGTGCACCTCTCTTCTTTAAGCTTGTGGTGTTGGGTTTTGTGTCTCAGTCACAGAGAAATGAGTAAGACGTCACTCAGGGATGAGCACAGCGTAGAGCCCCTAACAAGGGCATACTGTGGTTAACAACTCAAGAGCTAAGTTGACATAGAGCTGCCCTGTGTATGCAGGCAAGTGACTGGGAATGACAGCAATACTCATGGTAACATTTGTATACACACTGAAGTGACCATTTCTACATGATAGTGACACATATCAGGTAATTTAATTCACACAGCAAGCTAGGTCCCTGATTTTGATGATGAAGAAATTGAGGTATTAGGTGTTTAGTAGCTTGTTCAAGGTCATACAGCTGATAAAGAGATCAAAGAAATTAGAATGACTATGCTAGTCCAGGCCTACTGTCTAAGATCTGCTGGCCACTTCCTGTGTAGAGAGAGGACCCCAACTTGTACTTTCCAAAACCAGCTCCTCAATTTCTGAGCTTTCATAATCATCCTAAAGAACTTGAAAAATATTGTTCAATTTAAAAAATCATAATGCTTCAAAATCAAACAATCATATGTCATCAATTGGCAATCATGCTTCACTGGGAGAGGCTGGTATCTAACTGATTTTACATAAATATAGCTCTTCAAGATTCAGTTGCTATAGCTCATTAATTATTTTATTTGGCTCCATACAGTGAATGTATAAAGAACGGGATATTTTTGCTCAAAGAATCAGGTGGCTTTCCTTATAAAATTTCTGCAGTCATACTATGTGTCTTTTTCTGAATAGTTATGACTTAATACATACTTATCACTCTCTCTCACAAATTAGTAAGCCAAATGTCTTACAAATTTGAATATATAGTTGACTAAATTCATTGTCCTGACAGAAAGAAACCAAAAGCTGTTGCCTGACCATGTGTTTTCATCAGGCTGTAAAATATGGTTACCACGGAACGGTAGGCCCTGCTAACCCGGTGCGTGGCTGCCGCGCAGCGTAAGGGCACCGTCCTGTGTGTTAGCACACAGAGCAAGGGACACAGAGAGATTAGCATCGCTCAGCAACGCTGCAGAGATGAAGTGGGGTTTTCAGGTGGGAATCAAAACAGCAGTGCTTCGGAGACACACACAAAAGGTTCAGTCAATGTGCCCGTCGCCATGCAAATAAAAGGAAGGCTCAGGCATTCATCATTTCATGTAATGACAGCCGTCACGGTCCTGTGAAATCGCTCCTCATTCTGAGAAGACAGATAGCGCATGCTGTATTTGTTTGTGTCTGTTTTCTGCTGAGCTGAGCCTGTCTGCCACCAGCTACATGGTGTCCCGGTGCATTTCGCTTACTGCCACATTATGATAAATAGATGGACCACTTTGGGGTACAGTTCCTGTTTATCTATGGGCCATTTAAGGCTTCATTTACAGCTTTTCAGGTAAATGCCATGCTTGACCATTCTCCCCAAGAAAAAGATAGTTTCTTTAAAAGAGTAAAAATTTTAAACAGATTGATGGATAGAGGGTGGCCAACCTTTGTTCATCAGTGGAGAGCCCCCAATATTCTCCTTGGAAGACACCCCAAATAATTTGGTAAAAGCAAACTTTCTCTTTAAAATTTTTCTTCTAAAAAAGAAAATACCTACATACAGATATGTTTATCATACATATAAAGAGAGAGAATCAATTGTGAACCTCTGTGAAAAGCACTCAGGTGTGTCATGCACATATGCTGTCCCCACTGTGAAGGTAATGATGTACTGCAAACTGGCACTAACAAAAATTCCCAAACTAAAAAACACCCCTGAAAATCTGAGCAAATGTTTATCACTATTCATTCGCAAAAAGAACCAGAACATCTAATGTAACATTAGATGTTAATGTTGAAAAAGAATGTTAATGTTAAAAAAGAATCAGAACATCTAATGTAACATCTAATCAGAACATCTAATGTAAGTGAGCTTACATTAAGCTCACTTGGGTAGTGTTATGGTTTATGTCTAGTTGTCCCCCTAAAGCCTCATGTAGTCATTGGGCGGGGACTTCTATAGATTGAGACTTGACCCATGAGTCACTGGGATTATGTGTTTTAGTACTGATGGGATTATCAGTCTGAGTAGGGCTGGGACTATGGGTGTGGTCTAGGGTGGATATCCTAAGGCAGAGAGCCTGATAGGAATATGAAGAGAGACAGAGAGACAAAGTAGAGCTGTTGCTCTCTGCTCCCTGGTTGTTCTGTTGCCTCTGTTGAGATTGTTGCTGTTCCGCCACCATGAACTAGATGCTCTCTGCCCTGTTCCACTCAGCCTTGGGCCAGCTGAATATGGACTGAAACTTCCACAAACTGTGAGCTAATAAACCTTTCCTTTCTTCATTTTGAGTGTCAGGTATTTTTCCCAGCAATGAGTAAAAAGTAACTAAGACAGGTAGCAAGGGGATAACTTTTTTCTTGCCCTTTTGTGTGTGGCCCGATCTCTACCACCCCCCAGGTGTGGTCTGTGGGGTAAGCCGTTTCCATCAGGAAGGTAAAATCAGGTCAACATGTAAATCAAATGTGATAGGTCAGGATTCAGAGTTTCTGAGAGATCTTTGCTAATTGACCTACAAAAGTTCTGACTGGTCTCTCATAATTACAAACTTAAAAAGGTCATTATAATTTAACCTGGCCACAAATATGTTTGAGTACACTCCAGTTTTGTAAGGGCATTCATGCATGTGGTGTATGTGCTTATATGTCATTCTGTCAACAGCTGTTCTTTTCGTTTAAGCTCTAAAAACATACACTTAAAAGAATGCCTTCTCCTGAGTTACCAGCTGATCTAAGTAATATCAAAATTAATTTACAATGAAATAGAAATCATTAAAATGGGAAGAGATGGTTGGGCAGGTCACTTGATTGGTGGATAGAGGGGGGCCAACTTTGGTTCATCAGCGGAGAGCTCCCAATATTCTCCTTTGAAGATACCCCTCATAATTTGGTAAAAGCAAAAAAGTTACAATAAGGTTTTCTCTAAAAGTTGCTACATTAAATACATTAATGACTTTCTGTTATGCTTTCTTCCATTTATAATAGAAAGTTCATATCAAGCCTATATGAGGTCATCAGTTAAATGACACTTTTCTCATTATCTGTTATAACAATGACACTACCCTACTATATGATTGTATGAGTGCTAATATCAAATGTTCTCTGTAAAAGTTTAACTACTGTCTGTTAACATGTTACAAGAATTTAACTGCTAAAATGCCAATGGTTAGCCGGGCGTGGTGGCTCACGCCTGTAATCCCAGCACTCGGGAGGCTGAGGCAGGAGGATTGGTGCGAGTTCGAGACCAGCCTGGGCTACAAAAGTGAGCTCAAGGCCAGCCTGAATTGCATAGCAAGACCCTGTCTCAAAAAGAAAAAAAAAATGCCAATGGTTGATAAGAAATAATAGTTCTCTGGTCACACTTTATGTTTATATACTTAATAATCAAGTATATTTATATACTTAATAATCAAGTATATTGCTCTCCTGAAAAAAAAATTGTTATTAATTCCTATTTTATATCCTGATCTGCTCATAAGATTAATACCAAGCTAAAAAGACAAATCTTGACTCTCAAACCCCACAGAAAAGCTTACTTAACCTGACTGTCCATGTCTTCAATAATAGAGACCAAAATTAACTATACACAAGTGCCATCTTTTGTCTCTGACACTTGGGACTCCCATCAAAGTAGGACCTTAACAAGGTAATGCTGAGAGCCGGGCGTGGTGGCTCATGCCTGTAATCCCAGCACTTGGGAGGCTGAAGCAGGAGAATCGATGTGAGTTCGAGACCAGCCTGAACTACCAAAGTGAGCTCAAGGCCATCTGAACTGAACATCAAGACCCTGTCTCAAAAAGACAAAAAAAAAAAAAAAAACAAAAAACAAAAAACAAAAAACAACAACAACAACAACAAAAAACAAAAAACAAGGTAATGCTGAGACTAAACAACGCTGTTACCTGAGCTCTTCCTGACAAGTGTGGCGAAGAAGGACACTGGGTACAAGCCTGCCCCAACTTACAGCCACAACTGGTTCCATGTAGAAGCTTGAGGGTCACTGGAAATGCCAATGCCCTGTCCACCAGAGAGTGGGTGTCATCCAACTCCCTGCCCTCACTGGAAAACTTGCTGTAGCCAGATCCATCAATACCTAATCTGATTGGTCTTGCTGCTGAAGAGGAACAATAGAGCTTGGGGTCCATGGCCCACATCAAGCATCTCTGTCAGAGTTCCAGGTCTTGCTGGACATCTCAGGTAAAAAAGAAAAAATAATTCTTGTCCACATGGACACCACATATACTGTTCTTCCTGAATTTTAAAGTTTTTATATTAGATCTATAATCTCCATGGTAGATGTTGATGGCCGACCTACACGACACCTTCAGACAGGCCCATTCCCTGCCTACTCCAGACACTGTTCTCCACACATGCTTCCCTTATAAACCTAACCTCCTCCGTGTCTCTCATGGGGAGAGATCTCATTCAAAAAGTCCATTTCTGTCTTGCCTGCCTTTCTGCAATGCACAGCCAGGTCCTCCCTCCCCCTTCTCTCGTCAACCGCATACTCTGAGACACTGCCAGTCCCCCTCACACCATGCGTGCTATTCCTGCCCTGGCATGCCTCAGAGATCACACGGTCGTTCCCCACATTCCCCAATACCCAATAGTCCCAAACATCAGAGGGGACTCAAGCCCATCATTTGTCACCTCCTTACTTTTCCCTTTCAACATGGTCATGATAAAATGACACATTCAGATTACTGGGCGCACAAATGTTGCCTGTATATGTCCATTCCAAGGTCTGATCTCATGGCCAACCTGGGCGTACCCAACAACACACACACCTGTCCTCTTCCCAAAAAGCCTTTAGCTGTTGGTTTCTCCTTTTTACAACTCCCCTCCTCCCACAGTCTCACATGTTCAACACACCTCCAGACAAACAGCACAAAACAGACACACAGCTGTTTCTGTGTGACACCTTGGTACATAAAACTCCATCTTCCTTTGGCTCACTCCCCTTCTAGGACTTTCTACTATGTTCATGGTAGCTGCCTGCTTTATTTCTCTCATCCACAATACTGTCACCAGATTAACAACCCAAAATTCTAACCTAATGCTTCTCTCCGATTACTCCTACCAGGTTTCCATTGAGACCCCTTCAATGAAGACAACTCCTCACCCTGATCTTCAGACTCTTGGCCCCACAGTGCCCCTGTTCAGTAGAAAGCAGCCAGATGATTTCTTTGCCCTTTTTCTATCAAATAGAGTCTGGGATGAGGCTTGGTTTCCCAGGGACCCTGCCTGTAAACTCTCTCCCCCTTGGCCCCATGCAGAGCCAAACCCAAAACCATAGAACAAGTCCACCTGACTTTGATCTGAGCAAACAACTATGGAAGCACTTCTTTATTAATATCAAAGGTCCTCCATAGACAAGATAGACCTGCCAAGATTAGCTATCCCTCAGCTGTTCCAGCCAGTGATCCTATAAAGTGTCCTACATCCCCCTTTTTTTCACTGCTGTATTGGTCCACTAGACAGCCAGCCTGCTTGATGCCCCCAATAAATCTTCTACTCACGTCAGAATGCCTGGCCTGGTTGATTGCCTGAGTTCATACTTAACAAAAGCGGCTTTCAACTAGTGCCTTCTTTTGGCCGTGTGTGCGTGGAGGAGGATAAAACTTGGTGGCCCAAAGAGAAAAGGACATGGAGGCCTTAAACTGCATGTAGAAGCAAAAGGGATTTTACTCTTGATCCATAGAGGACATTTACATACAGGCTGGTGGTGACATGACTGAATAAATAATTCAGTGCCGACTATCATGGTTGTACTAATGTAAAGAAAAATACATTTAAACAATCAGGATCATTTTCTGACACCCAGAAGACTTCATTCAGAAGTCACTTAGGTCAGGTAGTTTTCTAAAGGGTGTCCTCTGTAATAGGCACATCTCCTCCTCCTCTTCACCCAAAGGTGAGTCAGGATCAGCAGTTACCCCAGGAAGTCTGATTCTGCGATTCACCTTTGCCTCTGGGGTGTCAAGGTGAATTATAACACAAACTGGCCACATCCGCGTCGCAGCAGAATTGGAACTGGACATGCACCGCTGTGCGAAGCACAACTCTGGCCTCGCTCTTGAGAGATACTGTGCTGTGCATGGCGTCCACAAGGTCCTGCCGCACAGGGACGCTGTGCAGCGTCTGTCATGGGCAAGGAGATAAGCTATGGTTTTGCCCTTGATTGAAATCCTGGGGCTCTGGCAGGAGCTGAGTGGCCTCTGTTTAACAATGGCACATAAACGTAAAAGCCGCGAGGTGCATGTACTCTGAGTGGAGGTGGAGCTTAAAAAATGAGCCGAGCCTGAGGAGTGGAAGACAAGAATACTAACGAGGATAAAACACACCTAGGTAAACTCATCACGCACACGGAGGACGGAGCTTACCTGACATGCAGACGGATGAGTGTGGTTGAGGTCCCAGTGCGAAGACACTATGTCAACAGACTTTTTGGCCATGTTGAGTAAATTCATCCAGCCTTGGAAAAGTGGTAAGTGGAATGGTGCATTTTCTGAATAGTTAAGGCCTTCAGGAATATTTTCCACCAGGGCGATTCTTAGAAAAGATTTTGAAAAAACAAACAAACAAAAGCGAGTCAAATTTGAAGCCATTAATCTTGCTTTCCATATGCATACAGACACATCTGGAAAATATTCTTCCATCTTTCTGAATGTATACTTTGCCAATCATTTACATGTTTTCCACCGAAGCCCTTTTATGCTTCCCCTGTGCTAACCTGGGTTCTGAGAACTTATGCTACGTTTCCATAGTTAACACTTGTTTTTCAGAAAATCGTAATGCATACCTCCAATGTCCAGTTTCATATGAGCCTTGAAAAAAAAAATCCAGAGCTTCCTACATGAACATCTTATTCTAGTGAGCCTGGTCATATATTCCTAGCTTATCCCCGTGGCAAGGAGGCCATAGGGATGCAACTCTTGTGTGCCGCTGCTTCTACAAACCTCTTGAGACTACAAAATAAGTCGTGCTCACATTCAATTCCTGGTATGATGTTGGGCCCACATTATAATTCAATAGTGATCATCACCGCTTAACACTACTGGTGATGCTTCTCACCTAAGATGTAAAGTAATCATTGCAGGGAAAGTAATAAAAACTGCTTGGTGTGGGGCTTTCATCAAATCAGGCGATAGCCCATGGATAAAACAATAGTAATAATCAAGCCCTAGATAAAATGCAATCAGTGATAGCATAGTACGTCTTTTTTTCTTTTTATTTTCTTAACATCTTGGCAACATATTCATGGTGACTACTGCACCTGAGGCTGCTTTTTTTCCCCTTCCACTTATATATATTTTTTTTCATTTATTTAGTACAGGGTCTCACTACACAGATTAGACTCATAGTGGTCCTCCTGTTTTTCAGCCTTCAAGGGCTGAGCTTACAGTTGCATGCCACCACACCCAGTCTCAGTTGCTGTCTAAGATCACCACTGGGGGCTGGGCCGGCACGGCACACCCAGGATCGAACTCTCACCCTTGTGCCTGCCTAAGCAGATGCTTTAGTCCACTGAGCTATCTGGCTGGCTCTTTTTCTTCCACTTCTGAGTTATATTACACATAACTT
>PVJA010030741.1:0-25521 GCA_004027025.1 Myocastor coypus
ATGCGGGAGTTATAGTCGTCTCAGCGGCAGGGGCACTGGGCTGGTGGTAAAGCCTAGAGCAGAGTCGGCCATCCTCTGCCTGCACTGCATCACCATCTCATGGTTGTTCTCCTGTGGCATGCCGTGAACCCAGAGAGGCCCCCAGATAGTCCTAGGGCACCCCTCCCCAGCCTTCCCTGTGGCAGCACCCACTATGGCTATGCTCTTGGGGTTCATGGCCAACCAGGAGGCACAGGGAAGCCAGCTACAGTCACATGTTGAATTTGACGGGTGAAGTTGAAGAGATATTTTGGGGGGAACAGAACTCATAGATAGGATACAGAGACAAATAGATATTCTCGGGTCAGGGACAAGGCACAGAGCCACCACTGAGCAGCACCACGTGGTGTCTGACACACTCCCATCCTTTCTAACCACTCCTGTGTGACCATAGGAAGTATCTGCGAGATGCTGACCGCCAGGTCCTGGCACAGCGGGCCTTCATCCTCACTGTGAAGGTGCTGGAGGACACTCTAAGTGAGCTCGCGGAGGTATGTGGCCCGCACCCCCTGTGGCCTGTGAGCACGCTCCCAGGCCTTCCCCAAGTACTGGCCCTGATCCATCCACTTCCCCTGCACTGCACCTCTGAAGTAGCACTCATCCTTCTCCAAGCAGGGAGTATCATCCTAGGCAGTGAACATGCAAGCACTTAGTGAGGCCCCAACACTGCGATTAATGTAGGAGGTGAAAAGCTGCTATGCAACCAAGCCATCCTCACAGTGGGCCGAGCAAGGCTGCTGAGAGCATCCTGCTGCCTTTGCACCCTCTAGGCAGGTAGAACAGGGCTCCCATTTCATAGCTGCGCATCTCCCGTCCAGAAGCTTAACCTGCCTAGCAGGTGGTACTCCTGGGAGCTGAGCCAGCTGGGCGCTGAACCAGGATGCTGTCTCTACAACACGTGCCTGATGGGGCTGGCTGGGGCTTGATGCAGGTGCTCAGGATGGTGCCCCAAGCCTGGGAGTGTCCTCACTGTCCTCACCTTACAGTAGAGGCCAGGAAGGCTTGGCTGTGCCCCAAGCACACCTCGTAGCTCCAGGCAGGTTCGCATCACAAAGCCACAGGACAGCAAGAGGACCAGGACTGTTGCTTAGCAAATGAGAGCCCTGGTCACTTGGGCAGGTCGTGGGCTGCCAGTGTAGGAGGGAAGGTCTCTGGACGTGGCACCTTCTCCAGTGATGATGGGGCGTAGCAGTTGCTGCATAGCAGATGCAGAACCATGGTGACGCTGGTAGGAGAGGGAGTCAGAGGTGCTTTGTTGCAGTGAAGGCAGCTGTGTCTTTGGTTTCCTTGTAGGGGTCAGAACGCTCAGGGCCAAAGGCCTGTGGCATCCCCAGAGCCAGGATGACCACTGATGTCTCACACAAGACCAGCCCCGAGGATGGCCAGGAGAGCCTCCCGAACCCCAAGAAGACTTCTCTGGCTGATGGTTCAGGACCAGGGCCTGAGCCAGGGGTCAAAGTGGGCTCCCTCAACCACCGGCCTATGGCCATAGATGCAGGAGACAGTGCAGACCAAGGTGGGGAGCAGAAGGACAAGGAGAGTCCTCGGACAGGGCCCACTGAGCCCATGGACATAGGTGAGACTGCCATTTGCCCCTCAAACTTGGAACGGACACCGCCTCTACTGCCAGGCCGCCCTCTGAGGGATCAGGGTCCTGAGAGCCGCCCTCCTGAGCTGTCCCTGGAGGAGCTGAGCATCAGCTCCCGGCAGCAGCCCACTCCACTCACGTCAGCCCCAGCAGCACCTCCCGCCAGCACTGGCCCTGCCACTGCCTCAGGGGCCAGGGGTAGTGGCCACCCCGAGGAGCCACCCCCACAGCCCAGCCGCAAAAGGAAGCTCTTGGAGGACACAGAGTCTGGCAAGACGCTCCTGCTGGATGCCTACCGAGTATGGCAGCAGGGCCAGAAGGGTGTAGCATATGACCTGGGCCGCATCGAGAGGATCATGTCAGAGACCTTCATGCTCATCAAGCAGGTGGGCCGGCTGGGAAATTGCCCCTGGGATATGTGTGCCAGTCCACAGCCTGACTCTGGCCTCTTTCCAGGAATCCTGTTCCTGAGTGTCCAGATGTGCCAGGACCTGCCCGGGGTGAGGGGTGGAGGTTAGGTGTCATGCCCACTTCGTCCCCGCTGTCTGCCAGGGTAGGGGTAGGGACTATTTCTGAAGTGTTCTGTAGTGAAGCAGGCCATACATTTAGTCAGAAAAACAATAAGTTGGGCTGGCAAGATGGCTCAGTGTTCTAAAGAGCCTGCTTAAGCAAGCTTAGGCAGCCACAGATGACTGTGGTTTCACTCCCCTGTACCACATGCCATGCCACCCTCAGGGCAGGCTGAGCTGGCTTTAAAAAAAAAAGAAACAGAATGAGTTTTAAGACATTTGAGCTCAACCTTCAATGGAAAATAAAACCTTACTGTTGGGCCACATCAATTGCTCAGTGGTGCCTACGTGGCAAGTGCAAGGTCCTGAGTTCGATCCCCAGTGCTGAAAACTTACTGTTGACCCAGCCCAGGGAGGTAGGATGCCATGAAAGGTCCTCTGGATGCATTTAAATAGCTTCCTTTTTTCTTGGGGCTGCAGTGCCTTGAATGTGACCAGAAGGACCATTGCCTTTCTCATTTTACTCTTTTTTTTTTGTTGTTAATGTTTAAAAATTGTTTAGAATTTGTTGAAATAGGGTCTTAGTGTAAGTTCATGAATTTATGTAGCCAGGCTGGCCTTGAACTCACAGCAGTCTTCCCACCCCAGCCTCCCAAGTGCTAGGGATTGTGGGGGTGTACTACCACACCTAGCTTCTCTTTTTATTTATTTATTTATTTTTTTTTTGAGACAGGATTTCACTAAATTGCACAGGCTGTGGGTAGAATTTGAGGTTCTCCCAGCCTCCCAGAGTCCTGGGATTGCAGGTTTGCTCTCCTCTTTCCCCTCCCCTTTTCCTCTCCCTCCTTCTCCCTTTTCCTCTCTCTTTCCCTCCCCCTCTCTCCCTTTTTTTCTTTTTGGTACCGGGGTCAAACTCGGGACCTTGCTCTTACTCTAATGACCCATCTCTCTGGCCCCCCTCTGTCTGTTTCAGTATATTGACTACATACTCAGAGGTTGGTTTTTTTTTTTTTTCAGTACCAGGGATTAAACTCAGGACCTTGTGCTTGCCAGGCAAGTGCTTAGTTCTTCTGCACTAGCTTCCCAGCCCTACTCTTTTCACACCCCTATTTAAAAGTATTCCCATAGGAAGAGTCCCCAGAACTTCCGTGGCTAGCACAGGTGGTGTGATCATTCCTGATAACAATTTTTAAGAGACTGCCTGTCTCTTCTCTCACCAGCATCCAGTGTTAACTTCCTTTGGTTCTGGTTGCTGATTACTTAGACTGTTCAGGAGCTGGTCCTTTCCCTGTTGGGTGGCTGGGCCCTTTCCCTGCTGTGCCTGCTTCCCTGACCTTGGTTGACAGTGTATGGCTGTTACCTTTAAGCCCTACCTGCTGCTTGCCCAGGGAACCTCACAACTCCCTGGTCTTGTTCTGAACTGCCCACGTCTTGGGCTGCAAGACACGTGGCACAGCCCAGGTCTGCCCACCGCCCTGATCTAGGCTTCCCACTCGGGTCACAGCCCTTCCTCCTGCCAACTTGAAGAACAGGCTGTAGCTCAGAAGACTGCTTCTGCTGGAAGCTACCCAGAAGCCTTCTGCTGAATTCCCAGGCTTGGTTGGGGTCTGAGTTCCCCCTGTCAGCCTGAGTTCCTTTTTTTTTTTAAGAATTTTTTGTTTTTTCTTGTTTCAGAACTTTTGTTTATTCACTCATTTTTATGGCCGGCTCAGCCCGCCCCGAGGGCAGGGCTGGCACAGCATGTGGTGCCAGGGATCAAACCTCGGTCCCTGAAGCCGCCCAAGCTTTCCCAAGCAGGCGCTTTAGACCACTGAGCCATCCCGCCGGGCCCCAGCCTGAGTTCTTAAGGATACAACTTGCCAGGGAAGTAAACTGGTGGCCAGAAGACAACTGGACCACCTCGCCTGGCACTCCCACCTGGGAGACAGAAGCGCACCTGCCCACAGGAGTGCCTGGAGGACCTGGGGATAGCTGCTAGTGAGGTGTGCTCTTCACAGGTCCCCGTAGGCTGATTTTTGCTGCCTGAGACATGGGGCCAGGAGGGGACAAGCAGGCAGCCTTCTGACCTCGCTCATCTCCTCACTCAGGTGGATGAGGAAGCTGCCCTGGAGCAGGCTGTGAAGTTCTGTCAGGTCCACCTTGGGGCTGCTGCCCAGAGACAGGTAAGCCCGACCCACACCGTGGCCCAGGCCCTAGATCAAGCACTAAGTAGTTCCCGTGGTCAGTGGTGGCCAAGGGAGAGAGGGACATGAGGTAGCGCACCTTGGGCTGGTGGCGGGTTCTCAAAAGAGCCCAGATCCAGCTGTGTGGCATGTGAATGTATAACCTGCGGGGTCTCCTTCCCCGGCTCCCTTTTGCATAGGGAGATGCTCTAGATCCTCTGTTGGGGACAGAGGTAGAGAAGTGATGGGAGGAGGTCTGTGGTGGGGTTTTGGGGGTGTCGTCTAAGAGGGTGTCGGGAGTCGTGTTGATTGGGGCAGGGCTGCAGAGTCACTGCTGGGTGGCGAGGATGGGCGGGTGCAGGGGCAGGTGAGGATGGCAGGGCCCCAGAGATGGTAAGAGGGTGGACTGGTGAGTCGGGTGGCAGGGAGGGGTTGGGGGTGAGGCCCTTTTCTGGAAAGTGCCAGGATTGAAATCCTGTTTTGTTGAGTCTGAGACTCTCACAAGGGAAAGGCCAAGGAGGCAGAAAGGTCAAGGGCCCCTCCTGGAGGGACAGTTCAGTCCAGATCCCTGAGTGTGAGAAGCGCTAGCATACAGGCGCCCTTGAAGCCGTTAGTATGGGCCCGAGGCTGGAAGAAGACACAGGCAGGGCCATGCACCTTAGCAGGACCACAGGTCCAGAGGGAGGTTTGGGACACGATAGAGTGGTGTCCCAGCAAGAATGTTCAAATAGCCTAAGGCCAGGCTAGAAAGGATGGGGCACCACCAGTTCTGGGGATCCAGAGACCAGCCTCCAAATCAGGGCAGGTTTTGCGAAGTGATGGGAAAGGCTTGAGTGGGAGAGAGAGAAGTTGAGGCTTTAGGGAAGGCCCCAGGCAATGGAAGGCTAGTGGGAGGACTGACCTATACGAAGGGTCCTGATGACTGTGGAAGGCCACTGGGAAGGTTTTTGGGGAAGCCTGCCAGTTCAGAGAACCTGCAGGTCAGAGCGCTGTGGCTTGTCTTTGAGCAGCTGCAACCTTGTGTTCCTGCTGGTGATCTCACAGCCTTGGGCCAGGAGGGCCAGCAGCTGGCAGGTGGCCACCCTGGGGTTCCAGAGGGGTTTTGTGTGGGTGGAGTGGGGCATCAGTTACCACTGCTGATGAAGGCCTAAGTCTGAGGAAAGCTTGGGGCTTCCCTGTTGACCAAACTGGTGGTGGATTAGGCAAGGGTCACTGAGGAACCAGGCGACTCCAGCCTTACAGCTCAGGGCCAGAGTCATTGGTAGGATGTGACCCAACCTTCCAGCAACTCTCACTGCTCTGTTATTGCCCAGGTAGCCAAAGTGCTCAGCACAGGGGCCAGGACCTCTCAAGGTGATCAGTGCAGCCTCCCTACTCCATGGGACAGGAGTAGTTTCAGAGGCCCTTATGCAGGGGACCTAGGCCCAGCACCTACTAAAGACTCATCCTGCCTCCTCCACCCACCCAGGGGGTGACCATTCAGGAGAGAAGACTGTTTTTGACATACATAGGAAGTCAACCCCTTCCCTGTTACTCATACTGGACTGGCGAGAGCCAGGGCAGGCAGGGCAAGTCTCATTTCTCAGGAGACCACTGGCTGCCAGAGCGAGCATGTGTTGGGACCACTGGGGTGGGCTGGCAGAGGTTCCTGTCAGGGACAACAGTCCGATGGTGGGGCTGGCTGGTGCCAGGGAACTGGGGTAAGAAGGCCATGTGGAGGAGAGCCAGCTTGATGGACCTGTCCTCCCTTCCTGTTGGTGTTCCATCATACCATGCATGTTCCGGACCCCATGGGGTGGGGGCACCCTGGTGTTGCCTCAGGTCTCTCACTATGCAACTAGACCTGGAGTGAGCCTGCCAGCCACTGGCCACTCTGCTCTAGTTCTGCCCTCCCTCAGGCCCACTTCCTGCTTCCCCATCTTTCCCAGTACTGGTGCGTTTTCCTCCTGTCTCCTGACCTGGAGGCACACACCTGTAAGCCTGTAACTCCAGCACTGGGAGGCTGAGGCAGAAGATTGCTGTGGGTCTAAGGCCAGCCACTCTACATCGTAAGTTCAAGGCCAGCCTGAACTACACAGGGTGACCCTGCCTCAAGGGAAAAAAAAAAAAAAAATCCCGGGGATAGGACCCCCCCAACAGGCCCTGTCCTCTTATCCATGTGAGTGGGCAGCCAAGACCCCTCCTGGGGGTGAGGGATGCAGGGTGCTTTCCCAGGTTGGGGTGGGCATGGACAGTCACCAGCGCCGGCCAGGAGGAAACCATGGCTGTCCGGGTCACCCACCCCTGACACATCCCAGGTGCCATGACAGACCTGTGCACATCTCGTATACTCTGGATATCGGTAGAGGCTCAGTGTGGGTACCTGTAGCTGGGACCCATGGCCGGTGGAGCTGGGCAGAGGGCCAGACTCCCTCTTTCTAAATTTTGTTTTTCTTTTTGACTTGCTATATAGTTCAGGCTGGTCTTAAACTCACTGTATAATCCAGGCTGGCCTCAAACTTGGCGTCTCAGTCTTTCTGCCTTAGCCTCTCTCGCACTGGGATTATAGGTGTGCACCACTATATCCAGCTCTGGGGGCACTGCAAGCCATTTCAAGGGGACATAGCCAGCTGCCTCCCAGGCACTGAGTGCCCACCGTGGGTTCATGACTCAGCTGCACTGGCAGGGGTGGGGGTCCTGCTTCCTCAGTATGGGTGGCTCAGGACATGCAGTGGGCCTGATGCTGGGGAGGGGTCTGGGGGCTCGAGCTTGGTCCGTTAGCTCCACTATGAAGAGTGTCTTACATCAGCTTTGAAGCACATTGCCTGGTGCCCTGGCCTTCATACCTGTCCCAGGAGGTCTGGGTTTGTGAGGAATAGGAATGGTCCTATGGAAAGAGCCTGGAAAATAACTTGTGGCAGAGGGAAATTTGCAAAGGAAGACTCTGGGAGTCTTTGAGAACCAAAGGCCAGTGGTAGGGTTGCTGTGTGGCCATGCACAGGGATTAGGGTGGGGGTCACAGCTGATTGCAGGCCTGAGCTCACAGAAGACCTGAACTGTTTCCCTTGGCACCTTCCCACCAGTGGTCCTTAGGAAGCCACCCTCCAAGATGGACACCTGCATTTCCAGGGTCAGGACCCACACCCCTACACCTGCGCTCACAGCTGGACCCACTTCTTTCAAATTGGCCCCTGGAGTGAGGGGAAACCAGCTGAGCGTCCCAAGTCCCTACTCCCACAGGCCAGATATCTCTCAGAGAGGGATGCTGGGTCCACAGCTGTGTGCTGGCATCAGCTGTAGCAGGGCAGAATACCTCCGGATGTTACTAGCCACATTGTGGGGCTCAGAGAGATGTACTGAGGGCCGTGTTGGCACCCTGGGTTCCAAGGACATATTCTATTAGGCCTGTGTACTTCAAGGGCCCTATGAACTCAGAGCTTCTGTCCCGCCTTCCTTCACCCCTCCTCTGTTTTCACAGGCTTCAGGGGACACGCCCACTACCCCCAAGCACCTCAAAGACAGCCGCGAGAACTTCTTCCCTGCAGTGGTGGCTCCCACAGCACCTGAACCTGTGCCAGCTGAGGGCCACACCAAGTTGCGCCCTGCGCTGGCCACCACCACAGCTCCCATTAGCTGTCCTCCATCGGCAGCAGTCTCTACTCCAGACCCCCCCAAGGACTCTGGAACCCCTCGGCCACCCAGGCCTGAGGGCACACCTGGCATGGCATCCCTGGGCCCAGGTGAGTCCCGCCCCAGTGAATCTGGAGGCACGGGGCCCCATAGCCAGTTGTGCCAGAGGCGTGTCCAGGCCCTCACCACCAGCAGACAAGAAGTCCTGCTCCTGCTGTGGAGAGAGTGGTTGGAGGAGGGGAGTGGCCTCCAGAGGGCTAGTCCATTCCTGAGGATGGCAGCTGCCAGTCCATCGGTCAGACCCAGTGACATTGTTAGCGCTAGTGAGCACATCCTGCATCTTCTCCCATCCCTGGCTCTTAACAGTTCTGGGATGGAACCAGGGTGTTATCCATGCCAGGCAAGCCTTCTGCCACCAAGCTACATATATCCCAGCCCTTCCTATTTTGAGACAAGATCTCACTAAATGGCCCAAGCTGGCCTTTAACTTGTGATCCTCCTGCCTCAGCCTCCTGAAGCAGAGCTAGGGCCAGAGGTGTAGCTCAATAGTAAGAACTGAAGTTTGTTCCCCACAAAAATGAATAAATAGGGCTGGTGCTGCGGCTCAGTACTCCTTGAGTTCAGTCCTTAGTTCACAGTGCTAGTAATCATCATTGTTGGCAGCCTCCTGGTCGAGTAAGAGAAAGGAGGATGAGCGCAGGTGAGGCCTCCCTGGATACCTGGCGTAACACAGGCCCACCAGCCCCTGGCCTCAGTAACCCCTGGAACCCAGTTTGCCCTTATGCAGGACAGACGGAAGCCAGCCAGGAGAGAGTGGGACCAGGGCAGTGGACTCGTAAAGGAAAATAAGATGGGGTAGGGTGCAGGTCATGCACCACCTGGCTGGCTCCGTCGCTGGGGGCTCTACTTCTTTCTGAAGGCCAGGACCCATCCAACCTGTGCCAGGGCTGGCCAGGGCCTTTCCTGGGAGCAGGAGGCAGGGTACAGCACCTTCCCCTTGGCTGCACAGGCACAGTGCTGTCCTGTAACTGACCTCTGGGCCCATCTTGGGGGAGTGCCAGGCTCTGCCCACCTGCAGGGCAGGGGCCCTCTCCTGATAATTTTCAGGATCTGGTTCTATTGCTGGACTCTGAAGACCCATATCAGACATTACACAGACATTCGGGGCTCCCCTCCCTAGTTGGTGACTTCTAGCAGACACTAGCCTGGTCCTTGTGCTGCAGGGAGCACCGGGGATGGGCCAGCCAGGGCGAGTTCCTTGAGGTGGATACCAACAGGTGGGCCAGCAGGTACCTGGAGGTTGGCCTCCTTAGTCCCTCTCTGCCTTGCCTGCCCGACCTCAGGCCCAGACCCGCAATTCACACCCTTTTTTGTTCTGTTGGACATAGGGAAAATTATCTGTTTTCAAATGTACACCCTTCAGCTTAGAGTGTTGGTCTTTCTTACTTTTCTTACCAAAAACTAGATTAAATGGCCTTTTGACAAAACAGAACTCTTAGGTGAGTCTGGGTGAGGACAGCTGTCAGATAAAAATGTGCACCCTCGCTGCCTGGCAGAGGGGACTCTGCTTGGCCCCAGCATGGGAGCCAGGACCCTCCCTGACTGGCCTACCCGCCACTTCTTGCCTGGCGCAGAGCTACTGCATGACCAGTGAGCAAATATTGTTTGGCCAGCTATGCTGGGCTGTGGATGACTTGGTGCTAGGGCCAGGCTGGGACAGGTGGGTTCCCCCAAGCCACATCCTGCAGACTCTAGGACAGCAGGCTGACACATCAGCGGGAAGGCATGGCCCTCAGTAAAGGGGCCTAGGGCAGTGTAGCAGAGTGACTGGGTTCTACTGCACCCAGTGGTGGGGGGAGGGACTATAGAAGCACCCAGTGACTAGAAGATGAGTGATAGTAGCATACAGGGCTGGAAATCAGGGCCGAGGGAAGACTGAGCCACCTAGCAGAGCAGACCTGAGGGCGAATTCCTGCATGGTGGCATCCAGGGCACACAAGAGACCAAGAATGGTGGCCACCAGGGAGAACCTGACAGATGCCATCCCAAGGCAGGTGGCCCCTTGCCCTCATGCAGAAGGTGGCCGGCACTGCCGGGTCTTGGCTGGCCACGCCCACTGTGGCCTCTGCCAGCATCCCCAAACCCTAGTGACATTTGTGCTCCAGCCAGCTGGTGCTGCCCAGGCCATGGCCCCACATAGCAGGCACACCCCTCAGGGAGCTTAGCACCCTCCCCACCCGAGCTCAGGGCACCTCCCCAAAGGAAGCTGGTTTCCTCCAAGTCATATCTGTCTCCTTGTTCGCTGGTATCTCCCCACCCCATGCCAGGGTCTGGCTCTGGGTCGAGCTCCCTAGCTGCTGGGACAGTGCTGGGGCTGAGTAAGAAAGGAGCCATTTTCCTGGAGTCTGGGAGGCCTGCTAGTGTAGGTAAAGCGGAGCAGGGTGCAAGAGGGGAGAGGGGACTCACAAGCATATGAGTTGAAGGAGCCAGAGTGCCGGCCGTATGCCTGTCTTGAGAGGCCAAGGAGGCTCTAAGGCAGTTCAGGGCCTGCTGGGAATATCCAGCCCAGATCTGATGTAAGACCATGACTCTGTCTTGTTCTGGTGGCACAAGACACCTGGCACTGGGTTTGTAGACAGCACTCGAGGCCCTCTTCTGCAGGGTGCAGCCCTGCCAGGTCTCTGTAGGGGCCTGGGTGCTCGAAGCACTGGTGCTGAGTAACAGCCTGGCTGGCAGCCATGGGTGCCGTCACCCTGATCCCATTGGCTCTTGGCACAGCTGAGGCCAGTTTCAGCCCCTGCTTCTTGCCAAGGAAGGAGTGGTCTAGCTTGGCAGGAGGACATGGTGCCTGCATGTGCTCCATCTGCTTTGATCATACCAGGGTTCTAGTTGCCTCTCCTGTGAGCCAGAGGAGGAAACACGCCAACACCCTGAAAGCCCATCCTCACAGCCATAGAGCAGTATTTACCCTAGCCCAGGGCCCGTGCAGCCTTGGGTGTGGCCTTTCCCACGTCACCTGTGTCCAGCTGTGCAGGGTAGGGAGATGTTAGGTAAACAGTGATGACCCAGGAAAGAATGCAGCTAGGTTGAGTTCCAGGGCTCCAGGCAAGACCTCCTAGGGTACCTCCAAGTGATGAGTCTGAGCCCAGTTTATTGAGCTGGGTCTTTCATGACTAGGGTGAATTGTTAGTGGGCTAGGCTTAGCTGGTGATGCAAAGTTGGAGGTGACATATGCGTATCAGAGACCTCCCTCTACCTGGAGGCTAAGGAGTTTTCTGAAAGTATCATCCTCATCCTTCTGTGTGCTTAGCCCCGAAGAGCTCCTCCTGGTCTCCCAGCCACTGTTTTAGAGACAGAACTGTCTTAGCCTAGGTTCTCGGCATTGGCCATGTTCCCTTGCCACATGTTCCAAGGCACAAGTGGGGACAGAGGGCCTGTGCCCATGAATGGGCCTTGCCCTGCAGAGTGGGTGAGAAATTACCTGTGTCGGCCTCTGTCCCCACAGAGGGAGAAAGGCTAGGAGGAGTGGCGGAGGGCACCATCTTCCCACCCCAGGAGCCACCGCACAGCCAGCAGGTGAGGAGCGCCTCTGCTGGTCCCCCTGCAGAGCCGCACTGCTGGCCAGTGGAGTCTGCCCCCCAGACAGGCGCCGAGCCCACCTGTAGCCAAGGTAAGACCAGTCAGGGGCACAGCTCTGGCTCCCTGGAGGCTGCATCCCTGCCCAGGCCCCAAGCCCAGGGGTGCTTAGTGGAGAGGAGGCGGGAGAGAAAGGCAGGGTGGGCAGAAACAAAGGGGGAACCCAGGCGGGAGCATGGTGTCGACAGTGTTAGGAGCTCCGCAGCTTGCACTGGCTTCACAGAGGGTTCTGATGGGCAGGTGTCTTACTTGGGCCTTGTGGCTGTCAGCAGAGCCCGGAGGGGCAGGAAAGGGGCAAGCAGGGGCAAGGAGGAGGCCCCATCACTGAGCCATCCCCGTGGGCAGCCAGGGCAGAGCCTTGCCCCAGCCTCTGTCTGGCCTTTCCACCACCATCCACCCAGCCTGCTCCTCAGGGACTCCTGCTGGCTAGGCCTCCTGCAGACCACTCAGGACAGCAGGACCTGACGCCAGCCCATGGGGGCCAGGCTTCGACTCTATGGAAGCCCCACTCCTTTTAAAGCCATGCACTGCAGAGGAATGTGGAGCCCTGCCAGGGCAGCTGGGTTGCTCAGCTTACACAGCTCCCTAGAGGCAGCTGGGCCCCAACGTTGCAGCCTGTCACTGTCCCAGCTGCCTCCATGCTCTGAGTGAGCATAGCTCCTCACTCACCCTGGAGTGAGAGGAAAATGAACACTCAGGCCAGCTCAGTGAGGATGCCTGGCTGAGTGGCTGCTCTGGGCCTCGGTGTCCACTCTGTGGTATATGGGATACATATCCTGGAATGATCTGGGGGCATAGTTCATGTAAGCACAGTGTCTGGGGGCCCTGGGAAGACTCTGGAGGCTCTCATGGGTCTCAGATCCTGAACTCCAGACTCACAGCCCCAGGGCCCCACAATCTAGACCAGCAGTTCTCAACCTGTGGGTCGCCACCCCGGTGGGGATCGAATGACCAAGACACAGGGGTTGCCTAAAGCCATCGGAAAATACATATTTAAACCCATGCTATGTCATGGTGAAATGTTATTTATTGGAATTAGTAATAAATATTTCTCAACATATAATTAAATATTGTTTTGTGATTAATCACTATGTTTAAATTATGTTTGATTTGTAGCAATGAGAATACATAATGCATATCAGGTATTTACATTCCGAGTCATAACTGTAGCAAAATTACAGTTTTGACGTAGCCACCAAAATTATTTTTTGAGCTGGGCATGGTGGCGGCGCATGCCTGTAATCCCAGCACTTGGGAGGTTGAGGCAGGAGGATCAGTATGAGTTCGAGACCAGCTACAAAAATGAGTTCAAGGCCAGCCTGAACTGCATAGTGAGACCCTGTCTCAAAAAGCCAAAAAAAACCCACAAAATTATTTTTTGGCTTGGGGTCACCGCAACATGAGGAACTGTATTGCGGGGTCACGGCATTAGAAAGGTTGAGAACCACTGATCTAGACCCTGTAGGTCTGAGCTCAGCACTTGCTCAGGCTGGAGGCCTGTGGACCAGCATGGGCTGCATACATTCTGTGTGTGCTGGCCAGCAGGCCTCAGACTAACAGGCCCCAAGAAGGCATCTGTGGTAGGGAGGAGGTGCTCTGGGTGTGTTTAACAGGGAAGACTGAGTCATAGCAGTCCCTGAAACCTGCAAGTAGTGCTCAGCCCCTGAGGTCTCTCCCCACAGCTGCCAGCTCCAAGGTCCCGAGCAGTGGGAGCACCCAACCTCCAGAGGGCCATCCAGTTAAGGTTGAGCCTGGCCGGAGCAAGTCCCGCCTCTTGCCCAACATGCCAAAGCTGGTCATCCCCTCAGCCACCACCAAATTCCCCCCTGAGATCACCGTTACACCGCCCACCCCGACCCTGCTCTCCCCCAAAGGCAGCATCTCGGAGGAGACCAAGCAGAAGCTGAAGGTGAGCATGGGAGTCTGGCAAGCGGATCCAATGACAGGGAGCCTAGGTTGGGGACCTGGGTTACCTGGAATCTGGGGCAGGGGCTGGGCTTACTGGCGGGCCTGAGGAAAAGCTAGGGATGCTGGGGCAGTGAGAAATGGTTCATGTGAAAGTCAGGAAGCCAGGGGCAGGGCCACACAGCCTGGATCTGCTTCCTGCTCTATCTGTAGTCGGCCATCCTGTCTGCCCAGTCGGCCGCCAATGTGAGGAAGGAGAGTCTGTGCCAGCCGGCCCTGGAGGTCCTGGAGACGTCCAGCCAGGAGTCGTCATTAGAGAGTGAGACGGATGAGGATGAGGACTACATGGACATCTGAGCAGGGCAGGCCGGCCAGAGGCCCACAAGGGGTGTGCTATGCTGTGCAGCCTGGTGCCTCCTCCCTGCTGCAGTGGGCTGTCCACAAGCACCAGGTGGGACCTCAGGAAGAGGAGGAAGAGGCATAAGGACGGAAGGTGGTTTCGACCTTCACACGAGCCTGGCATCCTTTTCTATGAGGTGTTGGCTTTGTAAATGTGCCATGCCCAGCCCAGCCAGCCAGGTCCACAGCTGGACACCAGGATGAGCTGGGCTCTGCCTGGGTCCCAGGGCTGGGATCCGCCAGGGCCAGGCTTTCCCTTACCCTTTTTTGGTTTTTTTTTCTAATAAAGATGAAATAACAGTCTTTGCCTCTGCTCAGTCATGGTTGAGAGTGGGCCGGGGCCTGCCTCAAGGGGTTGTTCTACCCAGAGTTTCTGGGCTTCTCAGCCCTTGGGCACCCAGGGATCAGCAGGCTGGGGTGTGGGAGTGTGGGATGTGTGGGGAGCAGGCACATTTTAGGGGAGGCAGGGCTCAGGTTGTGCTGAGGGGCTGGCAGTGGGACACTGGGGAGGGGCATCAGGAAGGAGAGAAGCTGGACGTGGTGACACACACCTAGGGTTCCAGCAGAGCTGGATGCCAAGGCAGAAGGATCATAAATTCAAGGCTAAATTCTCACTGAGGCTTTGTGTCAAAACATAAAGGGGTTAGGGGTTTCGCACAGTGGCACAGCGAGTGCTCACCGGCCAAGCATGAGACCTCGGCGTGGGTCCCTAGCACCAAACCAAAACGGTACTGGGACCCCAGTCTCAAAACTTTAAGAAATAAATAAGAGCTTGAGGGTCGACCAGATAGCTCAGTGGACTAAACTGCCTGCTTAGGCAGAGTGCCCCAGCCAGGGTTCAGTCACTGCCTGCTGTGCCGGCCCCACCCCTAGGGCCTCTTAGCGATTGAGACTAGGTGTGGTGGCATACACCTGTAATCCCAGCACTTGGGGCACTGAAGACGGGAGGATCATTATGAGTCTGGTCCACATAATGAGATCCTATAGGCCCTGTCCTAAATACATTTTTTAAAAATGGGCTTGATAGAAGGATTGACCTGCCAGTGAAATATCTCAGTGGTCTAAAGTGCCTGCTTAGGCAAGCTTAGGAAGACACAGGGAAGGACTGCAGTTCAATTCCCGCCACCATGTGCTGTGCCAGCCCCTCAGGGCAGGCTGAGCAGGACAAAAATAAAAATAAATAAAAACAGGGCTGGGGAGGTGGTTCCGTAGTAGGGTACTTGCCTAGGGTGTGAGGTGGAGGCAGGGACTGTGTTCCCGCATTTCTCACCGCACTGCCTTCCAGCAGTACCGGTCCTAGAAGCGAGGCACTCAGCACAGAGACATACATGGACCCCTTCTTTAGAAGTTACTAAGAAGTTTATTGGTTTTATTTTTGTTGGTATTAGGAATGGGGCCCAGGGTCTTCACACTGAGCTAAGTACCTGGTCTCCCATCCCTTTTTCTGAGGCAGGGTCTCACGAGTCACTTCTATTGACCAACTTGTGATCTTTCTGCCTCGGTTTCCCAGAGTGCTGGGGTTCTAGGCAGGTACCACTAACCCACCTAAGTATTTTAATGATGGGCATGGTGGCTCATGCCTGTAGTCAGAGCACGAGAGCACACAGGAAGCTGAGGCAGGAAGATCGTGAGTGCAAAGACAGCTGGATTAGTGAGACCCTATCTCAAAAAACATAGATAAATAAAATTAAGGACAGGGGCCTGGCAGGATGACTCAATGGTCTAAAGCACCTGCTTAGGAAAGCTTGGGTGGCTGCAGGCACCACCGTTCGATCCCTGGCACCACATGCTGTGCCAGCCCTGCCCTGAGGGCCGGCTGAGCGGGCCATAAAAATAAACAAAAGTTCTGAAACAAGAAAAAATTAAAATTAAAAAAATTTAAAAATTAAGGACAGTACAGCACAGGCCAGCCCAATAGCTCAGCGCATTAAAGCATTTGCTTAGCCAAGCACAGGGACCTGGGGTGAACCCTGGCATGCCGTGCCAGCCTTGCCTCTGGGTCTTGCTGAGATGGCAGTTGAGACTAGGGGTGCTGCCTTTGATTGAGATCGGGTGTGGTGGTACACACCTGTAATCCCAGCGCCTGGGAGGCTGAGAACAGGATCACTACAAGTCCTATCTGTGTAGTAAGGCCCTGTAGACCCTGAACTAAATACCTTTAAAAAAAGGAAAAACATAGCAGGGCCAGCCAGGGACATAGCTCAGTGGCCCAGCATCTGCCTTTCAAGAGTGAGGTCCTAGGGGGCTGGGGAGATAGCTCCGTGGCACAAGTGCCTGCCTGGCAAGGGCAAGGTCGTGAGTTTGAACCCCGGTCCCACCAAAAAAAAAAAAAGAGTGAGGTCCTGAGTTTGATTCCCAGTACCTGCTCCCCTACAAAAGAACCATACATTATTAAGCTTGTGATGCAGGCCCTCAGCCCCTGTGCTCCTCTTGTGCTGGACACTTGCTTACCACCCAGGAGAGAAGCATTAGTGACTGCTACCATCCAGGATGCCGCCCTGGGTGCCTAGCCCAGGGCATTTGGTACCACAGACCCTGTGGCCTCTTCCATTGAGAGGACCAGGAGGGGGCGCTCGTCGGTACCTGGAGCGACTGAGGATCACCGCCCCCGCCACACACACTCCCCCCCCCCCCCCCCCCCCCCCCCCCCCCCCCCCCCCCCCCCCCCCCCCCCCCCCCCCCCCCCCCCCCCCCCCCCGCCTCCTAGCCCAGGGCTTCAGCACCCCTCCCACAGAGGTGCTCTCAGTAAACGTTCAAGTGCTTTCTCCCCTATGACAGGTGAGGGGCCTGAAGATTCTGTCAGATGTTTCCGTGGTGTGAAGGCAGAGCATGGAGGTGGAGCAACCCTGGCAGCACCACATGGTAGCCCTGGTCCAGGTCCCCCACTACAGGCTTCCTCTGCTGTGTGCCTTAGGAGCTGCCCGTGGAACTGTGCTCACAGGAATCCCAGCATCAGAAAGGTGCATCTAGGCAAGAGAGGTGGCGGGTCCAGAGAACAACGGGCTGGCCGGGCTCAAGACCTGAAGCACAGTTAGGATAGCACAGTTGGGAAGGGACACCTGCCTGTTCTGTTGTCCAGCACACCTGGCTACAGAGGTTTCCACAAGCCTTGGGGGGCTGACTAACCCCACCTCTCCTAAGGGCCTCAATTTCCAGTTCTGCACAAGGACGCAAGCTCTGTGAATGAGGACACTGGGCCCTAGTGGCTGGGCAGGTCTTTGTTTCTGGACTCTGGTGAGGTGGCGGCCTATTCCCTGGGCCTGCGTGCCTCCCTCCACTCACCTTCTTTCTTCCAGCAGGGATCCCAGCTGAGCTCCCTAGGGCCGAGGACACACAGGGCTCTGCAGGGTGTGACTTGACAGCTCCAGCCCTGAGATCACCCGCACACCACACCTCCCTGGGCAGGTCCTGGCCTCATCGCAGGGCCAGGAGGAGGAGTTGGCAACACTCCCTCCCAGTGGAAAGCTGAGGACCTGAGGATGCAATATCTGCCCCAAGGGCAGGGGGGTTGGAATCCTGCCAGTTTCCTGGCAGCCCTTCTCACCCACCCAGCAGCATCCCATCCCCTGCAAGAACCCCACCCTGCAGACCCAGACTGGGCTGGGACCCAGGGCCCTGCTGCAGCCAGCTTATGGGCATCACCCCTCACCTCGAGTCAAAGGTCCTGCAGCTGGCCCTAGAACAGGGTCCCAGGGCAGAGGTTCGGCCCCCTCCCCTTTGTCCCCTGCTGTTGGGCCAAGAATGTGCTAACGGGGCATGTCTGTCACTGCTGGTCCACGAAGGCACCTGTGGACTTTGAGAGGGTTCTGGGAGGGGAGGGGCGGGGCGGAGCCGCCGAGCTCCAGCCCAGCAGGCGGGGCCAGCCCAGCACTTAGGAGTATGCGCGTCAGTCCACATCCTGCAAGCCAGCCACTGCACTGCCGCCTGCAGACACGGGCCTCACCATGAAGCTGGCCCTCCTGCCCTGGGTCCTGCTGCTGCTGGCGACAGTCCCCGGGCCTGCGCCCAGGCACACAGCAGGTATGCCCCCATCCTGCCCTTCTGTCCCCTTATCTATATGTCCATCTGTCTGATTAGCCAGGCCCAGGGCAGACACCCCTCTGGGCTCAGCCTCCATCCATCTGTTAGGCCATCTGTGGCTTACAGGGAGCCATGGCAAGAAAGCATGAGGCCACAGGGTCAAGGAGCCTTCAGCAGGGACAGGAAGTCTGGGCTGAGCCCTCACTCCACCCTCTGGGAGCTGGGAGGCCTGTACTGCCTGGAAGGGAGGCAAGGTAGACGGGCAGAGCCTTTGGACTACACCCCAAGCTCAGTGGAAGGTGTGATTGTGTGTGTCCTCCAACCCCACCCCCACCCCCACCATCCCTCCAAGTCTGTCCCCTTCAGTGTGGTACTAAACTCGAGAAGGAAGTCTAACAGAAGGCCTGAACTCCAGAGCTGAGGCCCTGACCCCAGGCTGAGCGGGGCATCACCAGTGCCATCCTCCATCTTGCAGAAAGATGTCACCACCAGCCTCCTGCCCCTTTGATTTTACCTCACTGGCATTCCCAAGCCTCTTCCTGGCAGCCCTTGCGCCATCACATCCTTGGCCAATAAATATTTATTGCTCGTCTTAAGTGCCAAGCCCTGCACTTAGTGCAGTCGGCCCACAGTAACATCTCAGACCCAGTCCTGGGGCCAGGTGGGATGTGTTTGAGTGCTCGAACCCCTCTCCACTCTTGAGCTCCACAGGAACAGATATTCTGACATAGAGCTGAGCCACAGGTCCCCTAGCCCTTGGGAGAAGGCTTGGGCCATGGTATCCCCAGCTCTTGGTGGCCGACTCCTGACTACCATTCCCTCCTTGCTGGGCTCCCTGCTGCAAGTGCCCCCACCCCCAAAAAAACAACGGAATATCCAGCCTGGCATCGTGATGCATGTCTATAATTCCAGCTGAGGCAGCAGGTCCACAAGTTCAAGTTCAACCTGGGCAACTTAGACCCTATCAGGAAGGAAGGAAGGGAAGGACAGAGGAAGATAAAGGGCTTGGAATATAACTCAGTGAAATCCCCAGTGATAAAAGCAAAACAAAAAAGGGACATCCTTGGCTTCTCCCCAAAAGTGGAACTCTATGGGGTTCAGTTGTTGTCCCCTGGGAGAATGAGAGGGTCAGCCTCAGCAGGGGGCACCATTCTTTCCAAGATGTTGAATGGGACACTTAGCTGACATCCGAGCTAGGGAATTTGGTGGCTAAAGGGCGTTCAGGTCCTGGAGGCAGCTCCTGGCTCGAGGGTAGGATGAGTCAGGCGATTCCCTTATCTCACTATATTCTAGCTAAGCACTACATTGATTATCTTTTCAAAGGCTGATGGCAGCTTCCTCTACCATGTCTGTGTGGAGGCCAGGGCAAACCCAACCTGTGTTCTCCCAGGAAAGCAACCCCCCACAAACGAGGTCTCTGGGGGAACAGAAATGGGCCCTGCCCATGGGGAGGCTGCTCTGCCCACCTTTGGGCCAGGCACTCAGGGCTGTCTTCTCCAGGTGCTGAGCAGACCTGCTCTCAACGCTGTGGAGACCAGAGTGGGGCCTGCTCCTGCCACCCGACCTGCATAGGCCTTGAGACCTGCTGTACAGACTTCCGAAACTTCTGCCTGGAGGTCTCTCCTTCCTCGGGCTCCATGATGGGCGGCAAGGACTTTGTGGTGCGGCATCTCAAGTGGTTCCAACCCACACAAGGCGTGATCTGCAGGTGGGAAGCCTGAGGAGGCGCGGCCACCTGGGTCCCCACATTCCCTGTGCTCCCAGCCCTATGCATGAAAGGGACCCACACCTTCTCCTGGATGGGTGGAGCCCAGACACCAAGGGGGGGGGCACAGTGAACGAGGCGTGTCCCCTGAAGAAAAGCTGGAAGGCTCAGGCTTTGAAAGGGTCAGCTCACACCAGCTCTGCCACGCTTGCCCTCTCTGCACCCACAGGTGTTTTGTTTTTTTTTTTTTTTTAACTTTATTTCGTTATTATGGCCGGCTCAGCCTGTCCTGGGGGGTGGGGCTGGTGTGGTGTGTGGTGCCAGGAATCGAACCTCGGTCCCTGCAGTTGCCTAACCTTTCCTAAGCAGGCGCTTTAGACCGCTGAACCATCTCACCGGCCCTTGCACCCACAGGTTTAAAGAGAGCATCCAGACCCTGGGCTATGTGGACTACTTGGGGCAAGTGCACTGTGTGTCACCCTTGCTCTATGAGACTGGCCGCATCCCCTTCACCATCTCAATGGACAATGGCCACTCCTTCCCTCATGCAGGCACCTGGCTGGCTGGTGAGCCTCCACCCAGCCACTCCAGTTCAGGCACACCCTACCTTCTGTGGGCCCTGGTTCCCACCCATGGGGACTTTCCCCAGTGCTAATCTATGCACACAGAGACTCAGCCCACCCACATGCTCCTCTGGCAGAACCAGTCCCTCGGGTGGGAACCTCCACAGCTCATTCTCAACGCCCTCCCTGAAGTCCCAGGCTAGAGGGAAAGCAGGTTTCAGGGGTCCCCTGCTTGCTGCTCAGCTTTCCCGGGCCTGGGCCCTACTTCCCTCAGTCTCAGAGTGCTCTTCCCCTGGAGCTTTGACAGAGTCCATACTCCAGCTGCTATGATAAGGCTTTGTCCTTGAGAGGCCCCAGAGCACCTATCCCTGGCTCCCAGGCCTTCTCTCACCCCTGCCTGCTCCTATTCAGTACATCCCAACAAAGTGTCACAGACAGAGAAGAGCCAACTGGAGAATGAGACCCGCTGGCAGTACTACGGCACTCCAGGCACCACCACAGGGAACCTCAGCCTCACCTGGGACCCCTCAGTGTTGCCCACAGAGACTGTCATCATTGAGCTGTGGGGCTACGAGGAGACAGGTGAGGCCATCCCCCGGCTGGTAGAAGCACCAGGAGCTTAGGACTCCACGAGATGAGAGAAACAGAACCCTCGGTGTGTGGGAAAGGCAGAATAGGGATGGAGGCTTACAGGCAGAGAGGAAATGAACAAAAGTCCAGGTAGGCGCTAGGGGTCTGGAGCAAGGACCGTGCTACTAGGGAGGAGAGCAGCAGGAGTTCCATAAGACTGGGCAAGGACAGGGCACAGAGAGATAAATGCTTGGCTGTTGGAGCCCCAGGTCAAGTAGGAGGTTTGGATGTCTTGGCCCTTGGGTAGGAGGTTTGTGCTGGGGGACCAGGGAGGAGGTGGTCACCCAAGCCAGGAGGCTCAGATGGCTCAATGCTGGGATGGACTTGTGTGCCTCATCCAGGTCTGTTCTTGCTAGAGACTGGGGCCAGGCCCATCTCCTGCTCCAGGGGTCCTCAGAAGGTCCTCGAAATTACCAAGGCCTTCTTTTGCACAGGGACACCATATTCAGGGAATTGGACAGCAAAATGGTCGTATCTGTACTTCCTGGCCAGAAACGCCTCCAACTCGGGCTCCTTTACCTTCACTCCCAAACCTGCATCTGCCACTGACCAGAGATGGCGAGTGGGTGCGCTGCGGATCACCTCCAGCAAACACTACCCAGGGGAGAGGTAAGGGCTGCTGTGAAGAGGATGAGCTGGGGGCTGTGTGCCTGGAGTCCTCCATGCTTGCAAGGAAAGTCCGGGGCCAGGGGCTGCCAACGGGGCTCTGTGATATGGCCCAGCTCTTAGCTACAGCATCCTCACCGCCGCAGGGATGTGCTGGCAATCTGGACCAATGAGCACGCCCTCGCCTGGCACCTGGGAGATGACTTCCGGAACGATTCCGTGAGCTGGGCCCGTGCAGAGTGCCTGGCCTGGGAGAAGCTGGAGGACAAGCTGCCCGACTTCCTAAAGGAGCTGCCTGACTGCCCTTGCAACCTGGTCCAGGCCCGGGCTGACACCGGCCGCTTCTTCGTAAGCCCCTGTGCCCATTAAGGCCCAGGAAGTAGGGAGGGGCACCGGAGGGGCAGCCTCTCCCACTGAGGCAAGGGGGCAAGGGTTAGGGTCTCAGGTCCCCCACAGGGCTGGCTCCCAGGGATGGAGGAAGGGGTGTAGCCTCCTGGTGATAGCCGCTGGCCGCTCTGCAGACAGACTACGGCTGTGACGCTGAGCAGAACAATACTTGCACCTATCATCCGGGGGCTGTGCACTGTGTACGCTCTGTGCAGGCCAGGTGAGCCACGGGCTGGGGGACGGGACGGGGGCAGAGGCCAGGGCTGGCTTCGGGCAGCAGCTCTCATGTCCCCCATCCCCAGCCCCAGCTATGCCTCCGGCCAGCAGTGTTGCTACAGGAAAGATGGCTCCCAGCTCCTGACCGCCGACTCCATCGGCGGCAGCACCCCTGACCGTGGCCATGACTGGGGAGCCCCTCCGTACCGCACACCGCCCCGGGTGCCCACCTTGTCCCACTGGCTCTATGATGTCATGAGCTTCTACTACTGCTGCCTCTGGGCCCCTGAGTGCTCCCGATACATGCAGCGGCGACCTTCCAGTGACTGCCGCACCTACCGTCCCCCGCGCTTGGGTGGGTACCAGCCCTGCACCAGCCCCAGGGAGGCTCGGACGGGGCCCAGTGTGGGAGAACCACTACCAACCCTCCACTCTCACCCCAGCGTCAGTCTTCGGTGATCCGCACTTCGTCACCTTCGACGGCACCAAGTTCACATTCAATGGGTATGGCGAGTACGTGCTGCTGGAGGGGGAGGCCGACGGGAAGGACCTCCAGGTTCAGGCAAGGACCAAGCCTGCGACGCTGGCCAATGGTGAGACCAAGGGCCCGTGGGTGTGGGGACTCTAGGTCAGCTGCGGGAGGAGGCGGGAGCCAAGGCGACCCTGTTCTGCACCCCCACTCCCACCAGGCACCCAGGCGCGGGGCACGGGGCTGACGGCAGTGGTCGTCCAGGAGGGCAACTCAGATGTGGTGGAAGTGCGGCTGGCTGACGGGTCTGGGGTCCTGGAGGTGCTACTGAATTCTGAGGTGCTCAACTTTACCGAGCAGAGCTGGATGGATCTGAAGGGTGAGCAGCAAGCCCAGGCAGGGGTGATAGGCTGCCCGGGGGGCTAGTCCGTGGCACAGCAGGCCTGGGCAGCTGAATCAGGGCCTTACCCTGAGGTCTGATTTTAAGAGTTTCACAACTTCAGAACTGCCCACGTCACACCCCCAGTGCCTGCTTAGAGCTATGAGGATGCGGGACTGTGAGCCAGGTCCTTGTCATAGCCCAGAGGAGTCCAGGGGTCAGCACAGCTTCACTCCTGGGCTGTGGTCCCTCGTCCCATCCGTAAAATCCCCCGCAGGGAAGCCAGCCCTGTGGGGAGTAAGGATGCAGCTCAGCAGTGCGGGCTGGGAGTCCAGCGTCTGAACACCTTTCTATGGCTGTGCTACCTCAGGGAACTGAGCGGACGAAATGCTTCCCAGGTGTCGGGGGGGCAAAGGTGCAAGGACCCGCAGGAAGGGCAGAGACCTCAGTATCCGGGTCCTCCGCAGAACCTGGACATCTTAGGTCCACCGGGGGGTGGGGTGGTGGGGTACGAGTAGGTCATAGTTAACAGCTTGGCCCCAGGGATGCCCTCCATCCTCCCCGCCTGCTCCTGGAGCAGCTTGGGGGACACCGAGGAGATGCCCTTGACCATCTTGCCCCGTGTCCAGGCTTGTTCCTGTCAGCAGCTGATAAGGACAAAGTATCAATCATGCTGTCATCTGGAGCCGGCCTGGACGTGAGTGTACAGGGCCCTTTCCTCAGTGTGGCTGTCCTGCTGCCTGAGAAGTTCCAGAACAACACCCGCGGCCTCCTTGGGACGCTCAATAACAACCCTGCGGATGACTTCACCCTGAGAAGTGGGAGGGTCCTGCCCCCGAACGCCAGTGCCCAGGAGCTGTTCCAATATGGGGCTGAGTGTGAGTGACCCCATGAATGATGCTGGGCAGAGTGAGGGCCTCCCTGGGAGGAGGCCTGTGGGTTGGGGGAGGCCCCAGTCCTTCTCCCGCCGTTTGGAGCTGTGCCCACCTGCCTGTTGTCTGTCTTCCCAGGGGCCGTGCACAACAGTTCCACCCTCTTCACCTATGACTCCTGGTGGTTGGTCAACAAATTTCTGTACCAACACAAGCATGACTCTGCCTTCAAGCCCCTCTTCTCCAATGAGATTGTCCTCAGCCCCGACCAGGCAGTAGAGGTAGCCAGACTCTGCGGGGATGATGATTTCTGCAAGTTTGATGTGGTGGCCACTGGGAACCTGAGTATAGGCAGCGTGACAAAGATGGCCCACCAGATGTACCTCGAGCGCCTACAGAACCTGCAGCCCAGTGAGGATGGGGCAGAGGGTCTGGGGGAAGGCTGGGCACCTGCCCTGGTACAGGGTCCTCCCCACTGGCCAGTGGCATGCAGTGGCCCACAGCTCAGGCCCGTCATCGGTTCTCTGTCCCCGTCCCAGTTGTGTCCTGCGGCTGGCTGGCTGCCCCTTCCAATGGGCACAAGGAAGATTTCAAGTACCTGGTGGGCTCCACCATCCGCTTCCACTGTGATAGCGGCTACAGCTTGGATGGGGCAGACACCAGCACATGCCAGGCGGATGGTACTTGGTCTGCACCCACCCCACAGTGTCAGCTAGGTGAGGATGGTGCCCGCCCATGCCCCCTCCCACCCTGGCATGCTGGCACGCCCAGCAGACCCTTAGCACCTCTGCCCCCTTGCCAGGCCGGAGCTACACGGTGTTGCTGAGCATTATCTTCGGAGGTCTGGCAGTGGTGGCTCTGGTTGCTGTCATCTACCTGCTGCTGCACCGGGGCAGGAAGAGCAACAGGTGAGACTCCAGCTGGGTGCAGGACCCCCCACCCCCCGGCCCATGGGTCCCCCGGTCCTCGACCCTCTTCAGCCCTCTTGGGACCCTGGGGCAGCTGCTGGTCACCACGCCTGCTGCAAGCTGCATCTCTATTTCAGGAACCTGTGGAGTTCGCATCCATGAGACCAGAGCACACCTGGGTGGCAACGCAGGTTCACAGTGGGACCACGTCCCAGCCTCCCATGAGGAGGCTGTAGGTTACCAATCACACACGCGCCGAGGCTGTGGTTCCTGGATCCCAAGGACTGGGCATCAAATCCCAGGGCTTTTAATTTCCATGCACCCAAGACCCAGGGCCCAGTCTCACCTCAGCCCTAAAGCATGATAGCTGCATTTTGCTGTGTTCCCTATATTACTTAAGGTGATATAATTCCTCAGATTGGAGACTTTACACTCTGGAATTCTAATAGCTGTGTTCCCGAGCCCTAATGCATCAGAAACTCAAATTCCATACCTCACTCCCTGTAGCCTGGTGGCAGTGACCCTGATCCCTGGCAGACTGAGACCTGCTCCCCTCCATCCTGGGGGGCCCCCTATTGCCAAGGTGCCTTGGTGCCCTGCACCCCCCGGACATCAGAGGAGCAAAGGGCTACAGTGAGGGAAGGGGCCAACGCTGCACTCTAGGCTTCCATTTCTACCTCTTCTGGAATGTTGCTTGGTAACAACCCTCCCTGTCTATATGAGGAGAAAACAAGCTTCCCATGTCCTTTCTGGTGTCCTGGCTCTCCTTCCGCACCTCTCTTTGGGGAGTCCCACACCACACCCCCCACCCCATGCCAGAATCTGAGTCCTGCCTGCTTCATTCCCCTGACCCTCTGTCACCAGGTGTGGGTACCTCCCCAACCTCTATGTGCAAACTGGGATTAAGAACAGTAATACC
>PVJA010030742.1:0-25527 GCA_004027025.1 Myocastor coypus
TTTTTTTTTTTTTTTTTCTTGCTGGGTGGTCAAGGGCAAGTCGAAGCAAGACCTGTATAACAAAACATTCATTATTATTATTATTTTTGAGAATAGCTTTTTGATTCACTGTCTTAATTGAAGGAAACAATTTAGAATCTATCAATTCTTCATGAATATTTTACAGTTTTGAATATAATAAGAGAAAATGATACAGAATTTCAAAACAAGATGATAGGAAATTAACAATGGTTATTATATTGCATATTGTCATTTTCAAAGTAGTTGCTTAAATTGCCAGATATATGTGTGTAAGATTGATCAAACAATGTAAGCACTAACTATTCCTTTGAATGAGCTAATAGAAATTAATAGTACAATTATCTTAGCTACCTTGTGTATATATATATAACATTAATTTTTTAACAGAGGGACTGGGAGAATTTAGTAAAAGTAGAGCAGTTCTGTGAAGATTCAATAACATGTTATATGGAGAACACTTAGCTCTGGCAGGTAGTGAGACCCCACAACTAGCCAGAGACATTTTCTACCCTTAGTCAAAGAATACATGTTACTGTGGTGGCTGTCCCATGTGGAATCTGTATGTGGTCTATTAAGTATACTGATATGTTTTTCAAAAGTCATTTGAAGTTGGGTAGCATTGCCCTGTTTTTTGGAGGAATTCACTCCAGCCTCATCTTCTGTTCTGAATCTCCAAAGCCTCTGTGTCCTGTGGTTCTTTTAGATTCTTTCCACATTACTTCTGGCTAGGCTCTTTCTTTGCGCTGTTGAGAATTTCTCCGTCTCTACGCTCCCTAGAGCATGATTTCTATGGGCCTGGAAACCTACACCAAGCTCCTATGGTCTTTGCCTTTCTAGAATGCTTATGACTAGACCAATTTTCCTGAACTTCTCAGGATGTATGCTTAGACCACAACCACTAGGTTTTATGGCTTCCTTCTTGGTCAACTTTGATTTCTGTGAATCTGTGACTCATGTAATTTTTCACAGCAATCACTGGGGCTAGAAAGTAATTTGAGAATCATTTCCCAGCTCTGTCCATCCACGTCTATTAACATCTATACTTTCTTTTTCCAAAGAATAATTACTACTCAGGCTAAAAGTGTCAAAAGACCACTGAGTCCATCTGTCTACGCACACATCTGCATGCACCTATTCTCTGTGTTCTTGCTTCCTTCTGTTTTTCCTCTGTATCAGTTGGGCACTCTACCAGCAAGAATACTGCATTAATTTTGCATTCTATAGCCTGAGAATATGCTAAGTGTATTTTTGCCTAGATTTCTGGCACATTGGTTCAGAGAATGTGCCTTGAATTTTGTTTTGTTTCCATTAACCTTTTTTTCTGAGAAATTACTGACCCTGAATGTTGGAGCTGCAAATGGATTCTTTTAACAAGTATCCTGTCAGGAAGCAACCTCTGTGTATTATGTGGCTTTTAGTGTGCAAATGTTTCCTCTCAATGCATTGATTCCCTTTAGAAGTATTTATTTGAGTGACTTTCCATGTATGAGAATTTTAAGATTATTTCTCTCTCTGCTGTTTTAGGAAACTTACATTCAATTTACAGTTCACCTTTTTTTATATAGCCTGAAATAGCTATTTAAAACTTTGCATCTCACTACTACCTAGCTGAGATCTTGCCAGCTTATTCTGAGTTCTGCGTAGACTTTATCTTAATCCCATGTGCTGGGTCTCAGGTGAGATATTTGTGTTCTGATGTTGTCTTGTTTCTGTCATGCAAAATTCTTCCTTAACTCAATACAAAACAGAGTTATGTCACTATCATTTATCCTTAAATTACAGGCTGTGCATGGAGGCAAAGCAAAAACAATTTTGCTCATGTATTATTTGAAAACAGACATGCATTCTCCACTGTAATACTGCTGGCTATGAAGTCATTAGCCAGTGCTGACATCAGAGGACTTATTTCTAGACAGCAAACCATATGGGGAATCTTGGCTTGAGTCATCCATCCTCAACAGAGCTTCTTGCTGGTAACCCAAGATTCTAGAATAGGGGAAGCCTATGGAGTCTCTGTCATTTTTTCCTATAATGATCAAATCAATATGAAAGAAGCCCACTGTAACTAGTGCTTTGTTTCTATTGGTGTATGCATGAGGGATTTATTTGGGAGAATTGGCTCACATAGTTATAGCAGCTGAGTACTTCTACAGTGGGTCATGTGAAGGCTGGAGAGCCTGGGAAGTTGGTCATAGGACTCAAGTTTGAAGAAATCACAACTAAAAAAGCTGACAGAGTAACTCTTAGTTCGAGGCCAAAAGTCTGAGTATCCAGAAAGGCAGTTGAAGATGTAAGTCCCAGAGTCCAACAGCCAGCAAGTCGATGTCCAAGGCAGGAGATCAGTTTGTATGGACTCTTGAGGGTGGTGTGTGTGTTGAGGTACATGAGAATAACATTTGGCTTCTGCGTTTGTTCTGTTCAGACCATCACCCCTTTGGATTGTGCCCACCCACACTCAGGCTGCTCTTCCATGCAGATTCGCGTACTAATAGCCTCTGCAAATACCCTCAGAATTAATCTAAAATAGTGCTTTTACAGGTTTCTAGCTATTCCTCAATCTGGTCAAGTTGACATTAAAATGAATAATCACTGTATTTTGAAAATTCTTAGAGGGGTGTGTGTGTGTGCGTTTGTGTGTGTGTGTGCATGTGTATGCATGTGGTAGGCGAGGAGAGGAAAGAGAAGAGAAGTTAGAGACTTCAGGAATATAGTGAAAGTAAAAAGCAAGTCCTCCCTAAAGCCTTGCTATAGACTTAGCCCAGAAAGCGAAAGGAACTACAACCAGACAGTTCACTTCTCTTTATAAGCTCCTGGTCGCTAAATCATTATCCTGACCCCTACATTTCAGCTATCTATAATAAATGAAATGAAGCAGCCTTGTTTCTTGGTAGCAGGTTGGACTATAGTGAAGTAGCTCAGGAATGCCTTGGATTTTGTTGTGAAGCTAAGCAGAGTCAACTCCAGTTGGCACCTGTAGGGTGCATTTGTGATCGTTTCCCACATATTACTTGGACTTGCATTTGTAAGATGAAATCTATGTGGTGAAGCAAAACACTGCCTGAGAGGCTCTAGGAGAGACCTTTTAGCACAACACCATTACACTGACTTCAGTTGCATTGGAGTAAATGAAAGCTGGAACTCACAGAAGAATGCAGACAGACTGGAAGCTAGGAAGACAGCTTTGACTTGTTTGCGTGTGCGCATGTGTGCTTGAGTATGGCAGCAGCTTGCAAATTCTTCTGGATAGGATGATTTTCTACTGTCTCTTCATTGTATAGAGTGCAGATTTGTCAGTTTGGTTCTCACTGGCTCTATATACCATGAATAACTTCTAATGAGCATATTAAACCAAAGGAAAAAAGAAAAGGCTCTGTTTACTGAGTAATGTCTTCTGAGAATGAAGCTAAGAAAAGGCGGTGGAGGGGCCTCAGGTTAGGTAGACAAGAGATTCTGTCACCAAAAAGAGCTAGAAAGAAAGGAGAACAAATAGTATCTTCTCAACACCAGCAGAAAATAAAAACAAAGTGAGAGATAAGAGCATGGGTGCAAATAACTCAAAACAAGGGAGAAATGCAATTCAAAGCAAGAGTCAGAGAGCAATAGAGAAGAAGGTTAAACACTTTCAAGTAAAAACAAAATATGGCTAATGTGATTTTTGGTCCTAGCAGACTGAATAAACCAGTGACTGGTTTATTACTTAAACATGACTGCAGGGAAAATAGTGCTATGTGTCTCTTGCACTCACATAGAGGAGCCCAGGTCCATCACAGCTGTAGCCAGTGCAGCAGTATCAGGAGGCCATTGCTGGGAGCATGAAGGTTATGGAAAGGCATCTCTGTTCTGCCCTGGCAGAGCTGGTCCTGAGACAGCTGCCTGGGGAAGTACAGGCCTAGGCTAATTGCTTTGTGGCCATCTGAGAACATAACTAAAGCTGTGATCTCTGCTTGCTAAGATGGTGACAAAGGGGGGAGGCAAAGGAAAGGAGAAGTAGAAGCTGAGTGTCCTGGCTTTTCCCTGTATTTGGTTTGTCTCTTACAAAACAGTTAAACCTACTCATATCTAACTCCAAGGGCCTTTGTGAAGATCAAGAGAGATAATAAAGGTACCTGCTCAATGAATGCTATTTTTAGCACTCATCCATGTGATCTCTAAAGAAAATTTTGTAAAACATTTGGCAATGTAGCTGTCTTATTAAGTAAAAAGAGCAGTTTTGAAAGAATATTCCTAAATTACACATGCGCACACCTGGAAAGGAGAAATTGCACTGACTTGGTAATAGTGATTGCTTTTGGAGGGTAGATTATTGCTATTTTATTTTTTCTTATGAGTGTCTGTATCTCTATAATGAATATGAATTGCCTTTATAGTAGCAAACATATTATTTGCTATAGAGCTTCAAGAATCAATCCCAACAGGATCCATATCTGTCCTCTTTCTCATGCCTCCTTAAATACAGATTCAGTATTTGATTCTCAGCACATGTACTGGGAACTCAGCAAGGTCCCACATTAGTCCTTGTTCTTGGCCCTTTCCAAATGTGGCTTCTGTGTAGTAGGGAGCTGTAGTAGTCACTGTACCTGGCCCTCCCTGCCTCGAAACAGAAGCATGCTTGTGCTGTGAATGAGAACCAAAAGTTACTCTGTACCATAAGTCTCGCCTGTGCTTTAAGAAAAGCATGTAATGTTTGTAAGAAAAGACTTATTTTCTCTCTATTGCACTGATGAAAGGAACCAGAACTCTAGCCAGGCTTGGCTCCATCATGACTTGCCAAGATCTACAATTGGAAACCTAATTGTTTGGAGGGCTCTCTCTTGCACATGTCTTATTAATCTGTAGGCATCACCATAAAATCTGGCTTTTAGCTGAGGCAGCCCTCTGAGAATGGCTGAGTGGAGCAGCTGCTCTAAACTGGAAAGTGTCACTCTCCAACAGGGTGTGCATATGAACCACCTGGGGGTAGCTGTAGCTGGGAGTGCCCCAAAGCAAGCATTTATTGGTGGAGTGAGGCTTTCCCTGGGTTCTCTTTGCAAACAGAAGATGACATGTTGTGTTTCCATCGCCTTTCTGCCAAAATTCAATGATTAGTAATATATGTGTAGTGGAACCTGAGTGATGTGTGTGTGTGTGTGTGTGTGTGTGTGTGTGTGTGTGTGTGTTGAAATGGTTTTGAGGATGAGAGGGTAGGTGTGGAATTTGAGAAGGAAGAACATGGTGTTACAGCATCCATTTAGATTTCTATAGACCAATTGGAAATTAATAATAGAAACAAACATAATGTTTAGAGTTGGATGTTGGTGCCTGTAAATTGCCTTCCACCTCAGCTTAAGCACTGCTTTGTATTGTGATCGGCTTTGGCGTATTTTGATTTGGGGCAGAGATGCAGCCTGGTCCAGAGGCTGTGTGCATAATAGAGGCATCACATGCGAGTGACACGCTTTTAGAGAAAGCAATCTTCACTGATACAGGTCAAATGGGAGTATTTCCATCGAAAAGTGCAGCATTGGTTGTCTTTCGGCACCCCCCCGGTAGTTAGCAGCTGAGAGGCTGTCCAGGTGCGTAGACATCCAGTGGTGTAGATGGGTGTTGAAACTGAAGCCCCAGGGAGCCCTATATGAAAGCAACCTAAGGGGGGTCCAGGCTGGGATGCAGAACCATGAACACTCCCTGAATACAGAGCCTGAGTGCTGGCTCCCCAGGTTGTTCAAGCCCTGGGCATTACTCTGATCCTTTGTCAGAAACTGACAGCTGAAAGTTGAGCACAGGGATTATTCATGCCCTTTATTCTTATTCTTTTGACTCTTGTCAGCTCCTCTTGAGAATCTTAGAAGGCAGAAGAGGAAGTGCCTGGTCACCCTCCCTTCTTTATTAGCTAAAAGATATGTGGGGAGAAAAACTAATGGAAGGAACAATGAATATTGGATAATTTAGTGTTTCAAGGGACCTCTCCTCTTTCATTTTCTCCGTGACTTACTATTTGATACTAATGAACCCTTTTCTCTATGTGAGGGACAGGATCCATTGCCTTACATTATGTATTTGGTGTATTTGAAAACTTATATTCACCAATTTTCATCTCTAGGCAGACTGTTGAGTAGTCTGGCCACTCAATGTTATTCCACTTTGAGTCTTGTTAAAGCTTTTTAAATGTGCTCAAGGTGGATTGGATTGATAAATCCATATAAGGTATTCTCTGTGTGCCTGAGGGGGACCAAACCTGGAGTAGACATTCATTTGACCCTGAATCCTGGAATTTAAATTCTAAAATGATAGTCTCCAAATGACAAGTTTTTAAAGAAAACTTAATGTAAAGTACCATTACAGAATTATATTTTTTGGAACAATTTGAGCTAATTTTTATTTTTACACTATTGGTGAAAAATGTAGCTCATTTACAAGATAATACTGAAATGTACAAAGGCTTAAAAAGCAACTTTTAAGTCAGTCAGATAGTTCAGCAGATTAAAGGGCCTGCTTAGGCAGGCGCAGGGACTGGGGTTCAATCTCCAGCCATGCTGTGCCAGGCCCACCCCTGGGGCATGCTGAACCTCGGAAAAGAAACTCTCTCTAGCAACCCTAAAAGTGCAAACAACTGACACACTAATTAAAAAGAATAGCCCCACTTTCATGAGGCCAGGCCCATCGAATGGAGCCCCTGTTATTGTAGTGTATTGTTAGAACATTTTATTGCCAACATTTCACTACAGGAAACTCCGGATAACCAGTGTTGATTTGCAGACTACAAATCCCCTATCTGTGCTATACAGAGAGATAAATTAACAATGGCATAGATATAATGGGTTGTTTATTTCTAGATATAGGAAAAGCTAAGAAAACTATGGCAACCAACATAGTCAGAGATAGGAGAAAGTGACTTATACTTTTGGCAGAAATAAGTTGTGAGGAAAAAGGTGTAAAAAGTCCTGAAACATTCAGTGATGATTCTAAGCAGTTTAACTTTCCCTTTTTCATGCTTATGGGAGAGTATTTGTTGTTTTCAGTACAAATATAATTTTAAAGTTCCAAATTCTGTGGCAAAGGGCCAGATCAAATAGTGCATGGGCACATTTAATAGCAAAAGTAGTCATAGTGATAGATTTGTAAAAATACAGATACAGGTTACAGGTTGCTATAACATACAGCCATGAAGAACTCCCAGTACATTATAAGTGTTAGGCCAGATTCTTTCCTTATGAAAGTCATTGCTTGGGATTCATATGTATTGCATTAGGTCAGGTGAAAAATTACTACATCAATTCACTTATTTGCAAAAAGCAACTGCTAAAGCTGAATGTGTAGATGGTGAAATTGCTGCTTTGTTATTGAGGTACTGATTCCAGTTATAAGTCAGTGGATGCTTAATCAAGCACAACAACCTATATCCATTTGTTCAAGAAATAATGGTGCAAACTTTTTTTTTTATTCAAAACAGCTAGAGGAATACAAGATACAGTGTGGAATTAGTTATTTTTCTGTCTGCTTGGCAGCAGGATACTGTAGAAGAGAAGAAGCTGCACTGATGTGGGCTGAGGCCAGGATATGCTGGTCCAAGCAAAGGTAGGGGTGATTGCTCACTTCAGCAGCACATATTCAAAAGTAGGGAGAGAAGGCTGACTTGCTCTTCTTTCCCTTTATTTCCCAGCTTTGACTGATTCTAGGGTAAGATGTGTGGCTCCAAGAGGCCTTATTTAAATGCAGTCATATGGCAGAAGTGAACTAATACTTTGAACTATGAGTCACCAAGTACTGGACCTTGAGCTTTGCATAAGAGTGACCTCAGTCCACTTCTCAGAGAGTAGAACTCAAAGGGACTGTGACACAGTAAGATGAGGGGGGGAAGAGAGTTGGAAAAGGTATGGAAAGTGAGGCGTGCGCATCTGCCTTTATAGCACTGGGGAGGTCTTGGGTAGCCTAGGTGCCCTGTGATAAGGCCTGGAGGATTAAAGTATTAGTTTATAGTTTTAAGGAGGAATGACATTATTGCAGCATCATTTTCAGGCCCCATAGAGGTGCAAAAGAGGACTGGTTATAGCTTATATAGCTGAGTAAAAATAATCTCAAAGCTTATTGACTTAAAACAGTGACATTTGTTTTCTTCATGAATCTGCAGGCCAAGGGGATCATGAGGAACTATTGCAACTCTTGCAAATACTGATCTACTGTCACTGTAGCTTAGTTTGCATTTTCTAGATTCAATCAACATTAATTTCTAGATTAATCAACATTAATGAGTTCACACAATAAATATGTCTTTTCATCCAGCTCTTTTTGCTTATAAAATTATTTTGGTATTTATACCTATTGCCATTTGTGCCAGTTGCTGATCCCTTTTTCTTTCTGACTAGTTTTTCCTTGTATGGATAGATCACACTTGTTTTACTGCTCCTCTATTACAGGTCTTTGGGCTAGAAATACATTTTTATAAATAATTACAAATCTCTGTGTATCTTTTTATTGTAGGAGATGAATAAGAAATTGTGTGGTAGGTGCATGCTGGTCTCTTTCAAAAAGTCCAAACTGTTTTCTATATACTTGTTTGCATGTTTTAGAATCTATATAAACTGGGTTATCTAGTATGTGCTTTTTTGGGGGATGGCAGGAGTGTTGGCTTTTTTTACTTAGATGGTAGTGTGGCTTAGTTCAAGTCTGAGGGTCTCAGAACTGGGGACATGAATCATCTAACTTGCATAAAACCTTTGGGCATAAAACTCCAGGAAACTATAGTACAAATTTCAAAGTTGAAATTCTGCGGAGCCTAGTGTTCCATTGCTAAAGAGTGTGAGAAGAGTGCTCCAGAAGATCTAGGAGAGAGAGAAAGAGAGAGAGAGAGGGAGAAAGAGAGACAGAGAGAGACAGAGAGACAGAGAGACAGAGAGACAGAGAGACAGAGACAGAGAGAGACAGAGACATAGACTGAGAGAGACACAGAGACACAGAGACAGAGAGACAGAGACAGAGACTGAGAGAGACTTTTGTTCTATCTAGGATCTCAGGCAGTTGATAGTGCTCATTCACTCTTAAGACATATTTTGGCTCTTCATGTACTCATCTCTTGTGGGAATTCTTTCATATTCACAACCAAAAATGATGCTTTCCCAGATATCTAAGTAGCTCTTTTTTTTTTTTTTCTTTTCATTTATGTATCTGGTACACGGTCTCACTGTGCATCTCAGACTTACAGTGATCCTCCTGTTTCCAGATGGAATTTTTCTCAAGCTGGAGAGGAGCAAACACGTGAAGGCTGAAGAATAGAGCGTATGCCACTGACCAGTAGCAGTGGTTGCATGCACCATGGTTCTGGGTGAGTGCTGAATGCGGTCTCTTAAACTCATAAAAATTTAAAAAATCAGCTTCAGTTTTTATATTATAAAGATGTAAGGAAGAAATGAAATAATCCATTCAGAGTAGTTCTTGGAAACAGACTTCCTTAAAGGTTAGCTGTTATTATTTTTAAATTAGTACGTCTCCCAGGAACCACATGAAGATACAATGCTTTGAAACTTGCTGGGTAGAGTGTGCTTTGGAGAGGTACCATATTTGATTCTCAAAACTTTTAAGCACATGTTCCAAATGTGTATTCCTTTTCCTTACCCCAGAGAGTCTGACACAGGAGGTCTGGCAAGATATATGTTAATTTTAAAAAGCACTTCAAAATGCTGGAATAAACCTAGGATTGCTTTAAGACACTAGTTCCTTATGAGAAGTTATTAGATCCTTGATGGTGGCCAACATGTGTCCTTACTGATCTCAGAGGACTTTGGTCTTTGTGGTGCCTATGAGGACAGGCCTTGCTGAGGCGGTCATCACTCCTCACTCTCTCCAAGGCTTTCTGGACTCTTATTAGTTGCCTCATTGCGCCTATAAGCTGCACCACTCCAGCACGTTGAGCTGCAGACTAATATGACTATGAGGTTATGTCTGCCCATCACTGACATCAGTGGAAGCAAATAGAATTCAGTGAAACCTGAAACTCATGGAAAAATCTCATGAGAAAACGGTAAAGATAGATTTAATGGGAACAATATTTAATTATGCTTACAAATATCTATCTGTGATAGAAACAGAAAGATCCTTGCTATAATTGACCAAAGTTCTTATGCACAATTAAGGAAATCGACTCTATTCGGTCAAAGCATACAGGGGATTTATTAAAGAAAACTCGACAGACTCTCTATGTAGGCTGCTGGCTCTGAGAGCAGAATAACGTTCAGACACAGTTGCAGGATGACCCATGGCAGAGTAGTGGGGACAGACACAGGGGCTAGCACTGCTGATGCTGGGACTCATCGCTGGATTGCGGTACCCTCTGCCCTCCCCTTTAGGATGCCTCATCTGCCACATTGCAAAGAAGAGTCTTTGGAGTTTGTTTCCCTAGGCTTCTCTCCTCTGTCTACCAAGTTTTGGTCCCATGAAGGTACATCTATTTGTGGATTTTTTCACGTTCTTGTGGAATGGCAGCATCATATAAAAAGCACCCTTTAAGTTTTGTGCAGTTTTCAGGTCAGCTTTAAGCATTTAACACGAAATAGCCCACAAGAGGCCATTCATACCATGGAACTTGGCAAGTGCAATTTCCAAAACAAAGATTCTTCCCAATCCCCCTAGAAAGCCAACTGTGACATTTACCAGATATCACTACAAAAAGATGCTGGATAGTTTAGTCTCATATCACTTTTAGAAAGGTGGCTCTTGAAATGTGTGAAATTTTCTAAACATAGAAATGCTGCTTAAAACATGTGCAGCCACTACACGTAAAACATCCATTAGCTGCAACATTTTCTCTACCCTATTCCCTTGTCAAAATATCTTCTGATGCCCAGTAATGTGGAGTGAGATAGAATCGACAATGTGCTTTAGCTTATAACCAGAAATAGCCTGAATTTACAGACTTATTTCCCCTTCATTGGGCATCCTTCCAAGTAGTTCTGTTTTTCCTGAAATAACTCAAGTTGTTTACTAAAGAATGAAAGAAGGCTTGGCTAAATAGCTCAACAGATTAAAGCCCTTGCAAGCAGACTCAGGGGCTAAGGTTCTATCCCTAGGCCTGGGATGCCGGCCCTATCTCTGAGGTGGCAATTGAGACCGGGCCTGGTGGTGCATGCCTGTAATCCCAGCTCTTGGGAGGCTATAAACAAGGGGATCACTACGAGTCCAATCCAGTAGTGAGACCCTGAATGCCCTGTAGACCCTTCCCTAAAATATAGTAAGTAAGTGAATGAATGAATGAATAAATAAATAAAGCATGAGAGGGAGCCATGTGGTCTTTTGAAATGTCACAGAAGCAGTGGACCATGACCATGGCCATTCCAACTCAGCATACCAGTTTTCTAGCATTCGGTTCTCAGGAATTATTCCCAGAAGGAATGTAGAGACAATATATTTCAAAGATAAAATGAAGGTGCAAATAACCAGCCACATAGCAGTTCTAAAAGAGCTATATCAAGGGGCATTGCCGTTGAGGTGGTGGAGTGGGAGGGAGAGAGAAGAAAAAGAGTGAAGATGGATTTAACAGTCAGACTTAGAGGTGGAAAGTCACCATGATGTGAGAATCTCTCTTCTGAGAATAAAAGAAATTGGGCAGACTAGGGTGGGAAGGTAGAACTGAATCCAGTGATACTAATCAAGAGGAAGAGGGTTTTAATACTGAGCACTTTCTTTTTTCTACCTTCTCATCCTATGTGGGCTCCAAACATATTCCTGGGACATCAGGGTGGATTAGAAAGAGGAATAATTCCTGCATTTTCCAAGACGCAGAGAGTTCATCTTGACAGGACTCTCAGTGGAGATCTGCCCAAACGAAATTATTTCAGGTCCATTACCCTTCCAGCGCAGGGCAAGACAGCCCACTTCAACCCAGGGCAGAGTGAAATGGTCTTGGTGGAGACTGGTCCTGCACCCCTAATGCCTTCCAATAAAAAAAGTCACTTGTCTAAAGACTAACATGCATCTATTTAGAAAGAGTGCTGGTGTGTATGAGAAAGAAAAATAGTGTTCTCTCTCCACCCAGTTTCTTCCAGTCTTTTCCTACATATTCATATTCATGATTTTTACATGTTAAAAATCATGCTGTGTATTCTGTATACATTTTCTTAATCTCATGCCTGAAATATTTGTTGTTATGTTTTTAACTACCATTGTTTAAAATAATTGCACATACTTTATACACATTTGTATATGCATATATATTGATCTCTGTTATTATATAGGTCAAAAGGCACATAAAGCCTTTAGCTATGTCTCAGATCATAGTAAGTCTACTGGACACTTTATGTATCTTTGCACAGCCTCAGAGTAGCCTTACCTTTGATGTCAATATTGTATGACCAGCCTTACCCAGGTCCAGCCTACATAGCACAGGAATTATCTGATAGCTACTTCATATTTTCACTTATTCCCAGAGGTTCTCTGACACTTGAGTGGACACCCCCATGTGTGTAACTCAGAAAAGTGAGAGATTTGATGTCATTCAGAGAATCCCTTGGCCAGGGTCAGGGGAAGGTAGTCAATGGATGGCCTTTCTCTTTCTTTCCTCATGGATGGTTTTCAGAGGGATTTGATCAAGTGTCTTACAGGTTCTGTAGGACAGAGTGAGTGGTGGCCTACAGCCATGGTCTGTCTGTATGGTAAATCAATACTGGCTTTTCTCCATTTCCACAGTCAATCCCCTTTTCCACATTCCTGCTCTCAGAATCCACTCCAAAATATGCTACCAGTTTGTGAGGTTTTATTTCAGGCTCTGCTTCTCAGGTAACTGAGGCTAAAAAAGCATCAATAAATTCTAACTTTTATTAATACTACCACTAATACTTTAAATTTCTCCCATCTAGCACATTTCTGCAGGAAATCCAGTCTCCTACCAAATAGTACTGTGGCTTTCTAGAAACCATTAGTCTGTTGCCTGCCAGTGCATAAGCTTTTGTTATTTCTTGTTCTCCTCTTGCCCTCTCTACAACACAGCTCTGCTATTCCAACATTTTCTGCTCTGTCTCTAAACAAGCATAGACTCCTGCAGCCTTGCAACTCTCTTTCCTTAGGGATCCTTCAGCCAAGGCTTTGTGGGTAGTTGGCATGCACGTGGATAACCTATGGGGATACTCTGACTTCACCAAATAAGGATGTTTCTTGTTTCCTTGGAAAAAAGTTGACAAATAATGGCTGTTAGGTAAAGGTTACTAAAATCTGTGTGTCCTTTCCCAGAAGATATATCATGCATATTTTAATGAGAGAAGAGAACAAATAACAGTTTCCAGAGGCAAAGGAAATGGCTAATTTATTTTCCTCATTTGAGAGCATAGCTTTAGAGATGAGGCTTTTGTTTTCACTCAACTAACCCCATATTCATCCTCTACATTTCTATTGCTCCCCTGGGCCTTTGCTCTGACTTGATTGCTTCCTGAGTGACTGAAACTGTCATAACTAGCCCCTCTGTTCTTCCCTCAGAGTTGCTCTTCTAAAAATGTAGAGTGTTTGTTCACTCTGTGGCTTGGCCCCTGTCAGTGAGTCTTGCATCCACAAGGGGACCACACTCTATGTGCATCCCATGCCCCTTGATTCAGGCCCTGGCTATTTCCTAGCACATCTTCCTCTATTTGTACTCCTCACACTGCATGAAAGCCACTAAGTTTAGCCTCATTTCCACTTGGGAGCTTGTTAAAAATGGAAGTTTGTAGGACTATTTCGGATCTATTCAATCAGAAATTCTGAAGATAAGGCCTGGAAATCGGTGCTTTAACAAACCCACTGGGTGACTGTGATGCATAGAAAAAATTGAGAGTCACTCACTGAAGCAAAGCAGGTGGGTGTAGCTTATGCTGTCAGGAGTGCCTTTCATCCCCAAGACAGGTGAGATTTCCTATACACCTTTCACAGAGACTTCTCTACCTCCTCCTTAATATTTTCTACTCTTGGGTAGACCACTCTTACCTGCCTCTTCCATGGGTATAAGGTGCAGTTCTGTAATTGTTATAATTTACTTATCTATCTTCATGATTAAGCTGTGAGATGCCTAAGGGAATAGAGATTCTCATTAGTTATTTCTCTCTCTCTCTCTCTCTCTCTCTCCTCTATCTCTCTGTCTGTGTCTGTTTGTCTGTCTCTATCTCTCTCTGTCTTTCTGTCTCTATCTCTCTCTGTCTGTCTTTCTGTATCTCTGTCTCTCTTTCTTTCTGTCTCTATCTCTCTCTATCTCTGTCTTTCTGTCTCTATCTATCTTGTCTCTCTGTCTCTGTTTCTCTCTGTCTCTGTCTCTCTCTGTTCAACTCTCTTCACACTTATACCTTCTACAACAAAGGAGACCACAAAATATAGTAAAAAATGACTAATCAAAGTTCATTGGCCATTTCTTACTTTCTGGTGATCACTTCCTGTCTTCTCTCACCACAAAGCATCAAAGAAATAGACTGATTCTCAGCTCTTAGGTAAAAGACTCATACTGTCCACAAATAGCTCATGGCATGAAAATATGTAGATCCATTTGTTCTATGATCCTGATCCTCTTTCTAAAAAGTTAATCAATTGAAATTATAGTTGGATGTGTGATACAGAGTCTTCATGACATCTTAGTAACTTAAAGGAACCTTGAGGTTACCCACCAAGGGACAATAGTGTGCATAAAATCTAAGAGACAACCACTAACTCTGCAATTTGTGCCTTGACAGTTGGCCTTGAGCAAGAGAAATGTCTGCTGTGGACTTTGCAAAAAGGGGGGGCCAAGAAGATCCGGGAAGATGAAGGAGATAGGACCCTGCTTTTAATTTCCTCTACTACTGTTTCCACAGCTATGAAGAGGGTGGACAGTGGCTTCTGCTGTTGACAACCTATGAGGAACTTTCCTATGTGCATCTGAAAAGGCTGTAATTGGCTCTTGGACCAGAACCCATTGTATATCCTTTATATTGGTATTCCCCAGGGGCTAGGACAGTGCCCCATACACAATAAACATATAAATTCCACAGTTTGTAGGCACTATGCTACGCAAAATGATTTACTTTTCACCTGCAGTTTGGTTTAGACCCCAGACTTTCTTGAAAAGTCTTAATTTAAAAAAAGATAGAAGCAAAACCCCTGCAGCTGCACTAGTTTTTCTCCAGGCCAGAAGCTTTCCTATAAACCATTTGATGAAGTAGCAGATGGCAAAGTTACAACCTTTGTAGCTCCAAGACTTAATAGGAGCCATGATCAACTACTGTAATGGACTGTCTTGTAACCCAAATTGATGCTTTTATTGTGCTCGGATGGGTTTGTCACTTGTTCTGCCTCTTTGTTAATTGTGGCAAAAATCACTGTAATTACCCATATTGAACAATAAATCTTTGGCCAATATCCTTTAGATATAATTTGTGTAACTGAATGCTCTTGTTTGAGTATCACTTTAAGAACTGAAAAGGAAGGAAACAGTCGACTCTGACAAAACCAGGGCATTTCTGAATAAGCGTGAATGGGATTATAATGAACTGAGATGAGAGGTCTTGGATATGCTGAGACACTTTATATTCAGCAGAGCTCATCTGGGTCCTAGCAGTCAAGAATTCTGGGACATTGATTTTCTTCAATAAAACTCTTAATTTACACCTATAATAGGCCTATTAAGTATGTGGCAGTGGAGTGATATGATTATCAGCTCAGCTTCTCCTGGCTGAAGTCATAGATCCCATGAGCCACACATTCTGTTTCTGTGTGATGCCCCTGCATGTGGGCCTAGCAGTGAGTGAATGGATGCCCATCCTGCAGAAGGTGCCTGAGACTAATAGAAAAATCCTGCCTTCAGTCAGGCATTGTAATCAGAAAGGTGAAAGTTTTCTTCATAATATAGTTTTTTATTTTATTTCCAGGATTCTGCAATTAAAGGCCTGGGCCGAGGATAGGGACATGAGTAATGGCACAGCCTGGCATTGGCACAACACTGCATTCACCACTGCTGAAGGGCAAATGCACAACCTTCAGAATGATCCCAGGAAAAGAAAGAGAAGGGGGACATGCAGGCTCCTTGGAGCTGTGATTTAGCGCTCAGCAGAGGATGTTGTAGTCTCCCTAGAAAAACAGACCACACTTTTTGACTTTTAATATATGTAGTGATATTTATAGTGATCATTATGGGCAGCTGATTTACCCCATGGTTAACCTACAGATATTTTCCAGGCAAGTGTTTGGTTTCATGCTTATGTGCTTCCTATTCAGTGAGGGCTGTCTTTAGTACCAATATTGAATAGGGCTGGGCTCAGACCCATCATTCTCAGCAACTGCTTGCTCCCCTTTATTTCGTATGCTCTGTCACCTCCTTTAATAGCAGTGTGATTTTAACATATCATTGGTTTATGGTTTATAGAGCAGAGGCTTTGGTTCTGATTTTTATTGTTTTCAATCAGTACAGGATATGGCAAGTGCAAGGTCCTGAGTTCAATTCTCAGCTCCAATCAAACAAGCAAATAAGCAAACCAAAAAAAAAAAAATGCTGCAATTACTCAGTACAGATTAGATCACTGAAGAAGATTAGAGGATTGGAGACATTTATTTCAGGTCAGAAAGACATGACTTTGGAAAAGATAAGGAGAGCTCACTTTGAACTCAGTTCCCAACCAGGAGTAGGCAGAGAAAGGAGGATTTGGTCCCCTTCAAGAAAGGCTAGAGTGGGCTTTTCACCTCAGTGGACATCTTTAGGTTCATGGGGCTTATGGCGGAGATGCAGAGTAAGGCAAAAACACCAGGTCAGAAGTCTTGTACTTGGGTCTGGATTAACACTTAAGAACAGAGTATGAGCCGGGCGTGGTGGCGCACACCTGTAATCCCAGCACTCGGGAGGCTGAGGCAGGAGGATTGGTGTGAGTTCGAGACCAGCCTGGGCTACCAAAGTGAGCTCAAGGCCAGCTGGAACTGCATAGCAAGACCCTGTCTCAAAAAAAAAAAAAAAAAAAAAAAAAAAAAAAAAAAAAAAAAAAAAAAAAAAAAAAAAAAAAAAAAAAAAAAAAAAAAAAAAAAAAAAAAAAAAAAAAAAAAAAGGACAGAGTATGACAGGCATGGGTGGAAAGAAGAGCTGTGATTAGGGTCACTCAGTTGACCTAGTACATATTGTAAGTCCATGGGTGATAGGATCAAATAGAGGCACTACTTTCTTAAAATTCAAGGCTAATGTGCTATTTCTTGGACCTGGCTCACACTGGCCTGCAGCTGTCAATGGGTCATCAGATGTTCCCTCTGGAAGGGGTTAGAGAAGGCAAAAATCAAAGAAACCAGGGAGGGGCTAATTACTTATGAAGTTTTTCTTGGAAGGATGTTATAGAACCCTGTTTTAGAAACCAGAGAAAGGGCTTCCTTGACTAATTGATTGCAAATAGGAAGGAGCAGGATGATTTGGGTAGTAGGGGATGGGAGAGGAATGGGAAACTGCAGAGTGAGTTTTCCAGCTGATTTAGTACTTTTAGTATAGGGACATTTCCTCACACAGGCAGGTGTTGCCCACTGGCTGTCTCTGCTTCTGGCTGGGTTACCACAGCTGAGGCCCAGCTCTGCTGCAGTTGTTCAGAGCTTTGTGTCCCCTGTAGTTTTTTGTCTCTAACTCAATCATGAAATTATAGAAGAGTTGTTATCAAACATGTAATCTCTTTGACTTTTTCTTCTTATTTGGGATTCTTCAAGCTGTGTGGGCTGAAAAGTGACAATGGTGGAAAGTCAGAATGGCATCATTCTGCACATACAGCCTTATTTTCTGCATCGGAGAAGGACTCTCTTTGTTGCTTTCTGAGAAGTGGAAGCTACTATATCCAGTGGGATTAGAACCTTTTGTTTCTATTTGTTTCTACATTGTGTGGCTCAACCCTAGTTGGAGTTGAAACTTGAAATACAGTCCCAGTGAGCTGAGCTGTATATGCTGTTTCTTAGGCTTCCCTTGGTAGACCCTTGTTTGGAGAGAATTATAACTGAAAGGGAAGCAAATTCCCTCTGGAAAGAAACTTGTCTTAGAAGTGGTTCTTTGAGGGGGGGTTTGTTTGTTTGTTTGTTGCTTAAATAAGCCCACTGCCATAAATCAATGTTTGTGAGTATTAGAAAATCCAAGTAAATGAACAAAACCTTACACATTTATTACAAACGGAAATGCCCTAGAGGTTCTCTAGGGGGAGAAGAGAGTGAGAGAAGAGTCATCATTTCCTGCATAAAGAAAATTAACTGTTACATTAGTTTAAATATAAACACATTTAAAAAAAAACAATTGTTGCTGTAATCTTTCTAAATTTGTCCTCTTATATGGACCATCAGCACATTATGTACAAGTTATAGCATTAGGTTTAGTACCTAGCTCCCACATGAACCCTATCATTTGGATATAGCTGTTGAAAAAGAGAAAAGAAGCTCTTGTCACAAGGGAACCAGTGTGATATTTGCAACTAGTTCATGGTGTTCTGCTGCTGAACAAGAGAAGTGCCCCAGCATGTTGGCCTTAGATGGGGGTATTCTCTGACAGTGGTGAAGCGATAGAAGAACACATGAGATGACTCTGTAACTTCATTTAGGCATAGACAGAAACAAACCAGAAAGATAATATACTTTTATTTGGGTAATATGAATGACAATCATAATGACTGCTCTCAGTCTACTTTTCTTGACTTGTAGACAAGATTTATTAAGATACCTAATTTAGAATTGCCTCTGTTTCTTCAGAGCATATGATCCATGGTGGATACCTACTTCCTTTAACCTTTTTTCAAGTCACTCAGCCTGTATTCAAACTCTATAGTCAATCTTCTGTTGCAAGGTTTTATTGAGATGCTCTATAGTTCCCTCGCTATGTTCTCTCCCTTGCTGCATGAGCACCATATATCATGGTTGTAATGTGTTCATCTGCAGTGTGTTCCTGGTGATGTTTGGCATCAAATAGGACACTGACATAAGTATTTACAGAACCAATCTTCATATCCTATCATCTTGCAAAATGTACCAGACTGCAACAGCCAGATCCCCTTGGCATAGGACTGATGGCCTTGTTCCTAACCCAGGATGACTTGGGATAGGCTTTAACAAATGTCTATCTGTGTTGTGGGTGAGAACCAAGTCTGCTCAGTGTTATTGAGGGGACATGCATTGATTGTGTTACCTATAACAAGAAGTACATTTTATTTTATTTTTTTACATATTGCCAACAGATTTTTTTTTTTTTTTTTTTTTTTTTGCGGGACCGGGGTTTGAACTCATGACCTTGCACTTGCTGGGCAGGCACTTGTGCCATGGAGCCATGTCCCTGGCCCCAACCAACAGATTTTTTTTAAAAGGAATAGATTAAAAGAAAAAACACATGAGGCACAGAAATATGGAACAGAAAATAAATACAAATGTAGGATGTTTTGCTAGATATCCTATGACCACAACAAACTAGTGCAGAGGATGTTCTGTATGCAACACAAAAAATCGAGGTGTTCCTTTAGCAAGACTGAATATTTTCAATCTCTGTATTTGGAACTTGGGCTGCAGTCCTTGGGTTTGGATGGATCACTGGATGTGTGGCACAGTCCATGCTTTTAACCAGATTTGAACAGAAAAATGGTTCACTGGCCCAGGTAGAAATAGGTGAAGTATTTGGTTTCATGCATCATGTAATTGCCAAAGTTCCTCCCCACAATGCAGTGTCAGGTGAGGTTGTACTTCCTGTCAAACTCTTTCTTTTTATATATTTTTATTTTATTATTATTTTTTAAATTTTATTAATTTTAATAAGGAAGAAATAACAATGAGACATTTCCAAAACAGGTTAGTAGGACAGCCACAATAATTAATACAATGTATATTATTGTCTTCATAAATACAAGATACAGACATCATAACGTGGCAGGAGCAAAACCATTCACTTATATACACAAGATGGTTAAAATAATGGTTCTAAGAATCTCCAACAGGTTTTTTAAACCAGCAGTTATTTGGTAGAATTCTCACCCTGACTAACTATATATGCTGATATATGTGAACTGAGTAACTACACTGAGGATATCAAGGTGTAATACTAAAACCATGCTTGAAATACCTACCATTTTGGTCTTCTAAATGCATACTGCTTCTAATGTTACATTAATTATTGCTATAATCTTTCTCAAGTAAATGTTTGTTTTTTTTTTAAAGATAATAAAAAAGAATAAGAGACAAGAAAACAATACGATGGGACTGACCTACTACAATTTTGTGTATGGTTAGATTTTTAAATTTCTGTGTAAAAATGTGTAATTGCTTTTTATCACAATTCTATGGATTTATTAGAATATCAATGACTGATGGAAAATACTGGTTCAATGTAAGTCTAAGAGTTTGATATTCAGAAAGATAGTGACGTTAAGCTCAAGTGCCTATGTTTTTTGTTTTTTTTTAGAATTTTATTTATTTATTTATTTATTTATTTATTTATTTATTTTTTCTTTCTTGTTTCAGAACTTTTGTTTGTGTATTTGTTTATTTTTATGGCTGGCTCAGCCTGCCCTGAGGGCAGAGCTGGCGCAGCATGTGGTGCCGGGGATCGAACCGCGGTCCTTGTAGCCGCCTAAGTTTTCCTAAGCAGGCGCTTTAGACCACTGAGCCATCCTGCCAGGCCCTCAAGTGACTATGTTATAGGGTAATAATATCAATAAGCTTTTCTGGAGGTTTAACAACTTAAGATTGGAGACCAAAAAATTAGAGAAAAAGGAGATCTACAAGGATTGTCCATATTTTGTTTCTAGCCCCTCAAGGTCAGTGAGGACTCAGGTCATAAGAGAACCTGTACTGTAATATCCTATAAATCAGTGTCCCAAATTTTCTGTTCAAGGAGATTATGGGGCCACAGAGGAAAGTGATCAGTGATGTATAATGTGCCTAAGGAGAGTCACCTAGAGAGAAAAACATTCTCTCAGGTTTTCACAGAGAACAAATTGGTCAGGCAGTGGCTGTGACTCATCCAGATGGCTGACACTGATAAAAGATGTACAAACTGCTGTACATGGTTTCAGGGTATATCCTGAGGGAATTTGACTAACCTTGTCAGATACAAAAGTTACATTTTTTGTTGTATAGGTCTTGCTTTATCTTGGTCTTAACCATACAGTCGAAAAGTTTAACCACGAGATATTAGAAGTAAAGCCATATTAATATGCTGAGCTGTAAAAGGCTCAAGTCAACCTTCTGACATTGCCAGTTGTGCTGATAACCCACTACTATTATGGACTACTGGACTATACATACAACTATTTTCTCTTAGTTTGATGAGAAGAAATATTTTGTACTAATAGTGTTTAGAAAACTCCTTCTTAATGTGGGCTGCAATGTCATTTGTGTTGTGTTTCTCCAGTTCCTGAATAGTGCTCTCCACTGCATCATGTTGCATCTCTTCTGACATGTCCTCATTTTTGATCACCACCTTTCAGTTGCACATGGTTACCGTGGAGCCAGAGCTGGCTGAATGCAATGGTCTCCTAGAGCAGGTGGTGGCACCACTAGGGCTGGGACAGAAGTGCTTTAGCTACTGAAGCCGTGGCACATCTAACAAGAACATTTTAAAAATCATTATATTACTTTAAATTATGTGAATGCCTTCAGTTTTTTAAAATTTAAAACTTTGTACTTATGGAAGCACTGAAAAATCTAGCATACTTTTATTCTTTGAACTCATTGGTTACATCCTAGGATATTACAAACACACTATCTCTCGATTGTTGTAACTGAATATATTATCATTTTGTTTTTTCAAGAATTGCATTTGCTGTATGTATTATTTTTCAGGAATTGTATTTATTATTTTATTGCACATACTGTTTCCCTGTCTTTCTCTTTCCAGTCTCTTTGTCTTTCCTTCTCTTCTTTCCCTACCTTCCTCCTCTCTTTTTTGTTATCTAACTCATCAGCGTTCCTTTAATGCTTTGCTTTTCCTTTCGCAGAGCAGTAATTCTGGGTCACAATGTTCCTTCTGTGGAACTCTGTGGATTTTATTTATTTTTCTCCTAAAAGCTTTAGACCTTTTTATTCAGTTATGAGGCAGAGAAATGAACATCAAAGGCTATCTCATGTAACCTGCTCAAAATTAATACTCTACTTCATTCATCCATTACATGCTGCCAACAATCTTAAAGAGATAACCAAGATTGTCAAAAAGCTTTTTGTCACTACTTGGCAATAACAGCTGAAGAACTGCTTACAAATAAGTTACTATTAGCTTAATTTTCATTGCATTCATATAACTTCATCCTTCTAAGAAGTTGCCACATAAGCCAATAGACGCAGAGTGCCTAGAACTATAAGTGATTACAACCGAAGCACCAGTTAAATTTTTTGTTGTTAACTCACTATTCATTTAAAGACAGAAGATGGTGAAACAAACAGCAAATTATACTGTGTCAAATGGTTTTAGATGATTTCTAAAATCTCTTATCTCCCCCTCCTCACATCACATACACATGTTATCTTCTGAAACAACTTCAGCACCTAAGCCTGATACAAAAGGAAAAGAAACATATATATGAATTCATGGCCTTGGAGGAAGGGGACCTCAGTGGAAACCAATGGAAGTCTGACTGTTTCACATAGCTAATTTTAAAACATCACATTTAGCACAAAAGCAATGATAGCATAAGTAAAACTTCCTTCTTACAGTTCCCAAACTTTAAAAAAGACTCATCAGTTTTTGGTGACACTGTAATCATTCTTCAAGGGAACAGTGTCCCAAACACTGACAAGATGTTCAATCTCAGATAGCTTCACACTGGGGGGATGATATATTCGAAGACTGCCATAATAGCAGCTCTCATAAGACCAGAAATGAGGACTCAGAACCAGACTATATTGGGAAAGATTTGTTAGTTCATATTATTTTTGGATTGGAGCCAGCCAAAGCATACAACAAAGTCTACTTTACAAGGTGTTGTACTGATTGGAAGGCCAGTATCTGATGCAGTTACCAGTGAGGGAATGTGCCAGTTTGAGAAAAAACCACTAAGAGGATCTGATATCAGATCCTTCCTCATGGTCTTCTCTAAATCCAGAGTCCAATACAGATACAAAAAACATCACAAAATAGAAAGTATGTTGGTGCTGTCCCTTTTAAGGAAACATCTCCCATGTCACCAACCAGATACAAAGCAACCAGAGAACCAACAGCATAGCTTACATTGTTCAATGAATGAGTGACTCATCATGGATATCAAGGGTCACAGAGGACTGGAAGAGGCCAAAGACTTCAGGCTTGTCCTGGTGTACTATTTTTCCTGAGAGCTACTACTTCCTTTTCTGTCACTGTATTTAGTTACTTTCCCATTCCTAGGACAAAATACCTGACAGCTGCAATTTAAAGGAGGAGAGGCATATTTTGGCTCATACTTCCAGTCTGTGACTGGCTTGCTCTGAGGCAGAAACATCACAGTGGAAGGGGCTGATGGAAGAAAGTTGATCACCTTGTAGTAGCCAGGAGGTGGAAAGAGAAAGCATGAGTGAGAGAGGTTCTGGCTGGTGGTTGGTCAGTCCCATGCCTGTCCACTGACTGGCTGGAGGGAGGTTCTGGTGGGTGGGCATGGGTAAATATCCAATTGTCTCCCTAGTGTAAGAATGCAAGAGAAGAAATAAGAACTGAAAGGTATAACAGACACAGTTAAATGGAAAGAAACAGAATGTAAGGATCAAACAACGAAGAGAGAGAAAAGTAAAAAGTTAGGAAATAAGGTAGAGATTAAACTATATATGCATATATGCAAGTTTGATAAAGCAATATTCCTAAGAATTTCCATCAGATTTTTTCTTTTATTTTTTTGAATTTTAATTTTTATTAATTTTAATAAGAGATAACAATATGAGAGTTTCAAAACATGTTAGTAGTACATTGGCAATAGTTGAGACACTGCATATTGTTGTCCTCACAAATGTTATGACAAATTTTCTAATCAATATGGGTTCCGAAGGGGGTGGGGGAAGAAAAAAGAAGAAGAGAAGAAAAAATTTTCCTCTCTTTGAACTAGGAGGAAGTAGTTGTGTATATAGTCCAATGTTTCATAATTGCAGTGGGTTACTGGTGAAACTGGCAGTGTTGACGGCTGTTGATTTAAGCCTCTTACAGATCATTGTAATAATCTAGCTCTGTGTTTTATGCCTCATAATTAAGCTTTTCTGTTGGGTGATGAAGTGCAAGCCAAAGCAAGACCTGTCTAACAAAACTTTCATAATTTGTACTTTCCAGGGTCAAATCTCCTTAGTATTAACTTTGGAACCATGTGCAATGCTTTGTAGAACTGTTGTGAGTGTCAGCCATCGGAATGAGTCACAGCCAATGCTTGATCAATTTGCTCTCTGTGAAAGCCAGAGAGAACGTTTTCTCTCCAAGTGACTCTCCCTAGGCACACTATACTTCACTTATCCCTTTCCTCTGAGGTCCCATAATCTCCTTGACCAGAAAATTTGGATGTTATAGCACAGGCTCTCTTACGTTCTGAGTCCTCAGTGATCTTGAGGGGCTAGAGCCAAAATGATGGTTATTCTCGTAGCCCTTCTTTTTGGTCTGTTAACTTACATTCTCAACCCTCCAGCAGAAAAGCTCCATGATACAATTGCTTCATAACATAGATAATTGAGCTCAACCTCACTGCCTTTCTAAATATCATACATCTTAGACTTAGTTTGGTATTTTCCCTCAATCATTGATATTCTAATAAATCTCTACATATTGTGATAAAAACAGTTACACATTTTTACACAGACATTTAGAAATCTAAGGATGTACAAAATTGTAGCCTGTTAATCCTATGGTATTTCACCTAGTCTCTTATTCTCAATTAATACCCTTTTAAAAATCTTTTTGTTAACCAATCATTTACTTGAGAGAGAGAGAGAGAGAGTATAGCAGTAACTAAGTTTACAATAGAAGCAGCACACATCTGGAAGTCCCGAATGACACGCATTCCAAATGTAGTCTTAGTGTTGCTTCAGAAATCTTTGATTTCAATTCAGCTGTGTTATGCCTTTCAATTTTTATTTTTTCTTTAGATTTCTTATACTAGGGAGATTATACGATATTTACAAATGTAGGTCTGGTTTATTTCACTTATGAGTATATGTTCAATATACATCCATTTATATATGAAGTCTTCAAGTCTGTCATTCTTTATAGCTGAGTAATATTCCATTATATAAAAATACCACATCTTCTTTAACCATTCTTCAAATGATGGGCATTTTGGTTGTTTCCAAGATGTGGCTGCTACAGATTGGGCTGCTATAAGCATAGGTGCACAGATATTGCTATGGTATGATGTTTTCAGTTCTTCTGGGAAAATTCTCAGTTAGGGGGATAGCTGGATTGAATGGTATTTCCAGTTCTAGTTTTGTAAGGATCCTCCACACTGCTTTCCATAATGGTTGCACCAATCTGCATTCCCACCAGCAGTGGAGAAGGGTTCCTTATTCTCCACAGCCTCTCCAGCATTTGTTGCTGGTTGATTTCTTTATGATGGCCATTCTTTCTGGGGTGAGATGTTATCTAAGTGTTTTTTTTTTTTTTTTTTTTTTTTTTTTTTTTTTTTTTTT
>PVJA010030743.1:0-10025 GCA_004027025.1 Myocastor coypus
GATTGTGAGGACAATATGCAATATGTCAACTTTCAAAGAAAAAAAGGGGGAAAAGAAAAAAAAAAAGTAATGTGGATTTAGAAAGGTTAATGTTTAGTTGTTTGATCAATCTTATATACCTATATGTATTAATCTGAACTGATCCGATGATGAAAATATGTAATATAACCATTGTTAAATTTAAACAATAAAAGAATTGGAAAAAAATAAAAATAAAAAAATAAAAGATCTGCCAAGCATGGTGTTGTATGCCTGTAATCCCAGCATTTGGGAGGCTGAGGCAGGAGGATCAGTGCAAGTTCCAGACCAGCCTGGGCTACAAAAGTGAGCTCAAGGCCAGTCTGAATTGTATAGCGAGACCCTGTCTCAAAAAGACAAAAAGAAAAAAAAAGAAAAAAAATATCAGCATGACTTATGACTTTAGATTAATGATATATTGTATTTGTTGGTTTCAGGTTCCTAAAGTCACCTTCACTGAGTTCTGTCAAGGTCGAACCATGAGATGGGCCTTAGCTTGGAGTTTTTATGATAATGTCACAGTACCAGTAAGTAGAGCCTTTGTTTTAGCTTCTTCAGATGCCAGCACATGGTGGGTTTTATTAGGTCACAAATTAACTAATTCTGTATTGTTCCATTTCCCTGAAGTTTGTCCTCAAGGAAAGTGAGAAGTAGTTGTAAATAAGTCACAGCCCTAGAAGGCTACCTGTGATGATTGTGGAGCTTTCCTCTCTGGATTTTTGGAAATTTCTTTTAGGAATTAGATGTGCAGGTAACATGGCCGGTAGGAATACTTTGCAGGTATAATCATTCTGCTGGACCTTCCTCAGGAATTGAAATTAAAGTCTTTCTCTTTTTTTCTTTTTTTATGTGGAACCAGGGATTGAACTCAGGACCTTCCATTTGTCAGGCAGGCACTTGTGACCCTGAGCTGTCTCCCTGGTCCCTAAAGTCTGTTTCTTGCCTCTTGATGTTCCTGGTCAATTTAGAAGTTTTGGGTCTCTAGCTGGCTGTCTGCCTCTATCTCTCTTCTTCCTTGCCTCCAGTATTGGGGCCTAAGTTTAGGTCCTCACACATGGTAGGGCAAATAAATGCCCTGCCCACTGAGTTGTATCCTCAGCGCTGCAGTTGCAGTTTTTGTTGTTGTTGGTTTTTTGTTTTGTTTTGTTTTTAATTTTATGTATTTTGTACAGGGTCTCATTACACAGCTCCAGCTGTGTTCAGCCTCCCCAGCACTGGGATTAAAGGCATGTGCCACTGTTACCTGCCTGAACTCTGTAGCCTCCTCAGTGCATCCAGAGGTACAGCTAGTGCAGAATGCAGTATGGGGGATTGAACCCTGGTCTCTGTGCTTGCCTAAGCAAGCGTTTAATCCACTGAACTATCTTGCAGGCCCTTAAAGTTTTTAATGTTAACACTTAAGGATCATTCAAGTAGAAGATTCTTTTTTGCCTTTAAGATTAACACTAAAATATTGACCAGTTTTAAAGGCAAATGATGGAGCATTAGCCTGTTGTCTCTACTTTGTGTGCTGGAATAAAAAATGTGTATGCAAATGATTTGTTCACAAGCATCTTTCTGTCTTCCATGCTACTATATATAAAAAAAACATCTCTGAACCAGCTAGGCTGAATGGTTTTGTGGGCTATGCTGGTAAGTGGTAAGAGAACAGCATCTCTGTACTCACATTTCTCTTTCTGAGTGGCTGGTTTCTTTGGCTCTGCCCCCTCCTTTCCCCCTTTTCCCCCTTCCCCTTCTCCCCCTTCTGCCTCTTCCTGTCCTCCTCTTTCTCCCCTCCCTCTCCTCCTCTTCCCTTTCTCTTCCTCTTTCCTCCTCCCTTCCCCTCCCTTCCCCTCCCCTCCCCTCCCCTCCCTTCCTCTCCCTTCCTCTCCCCTCCTCTCCTCTCCTCTCTCCTCTCCTCTCCTCCTCTTGTCCTCCTGTTCTTCCTTCCCTCTACTCCCTCCCTTTTCCCCTCTCCCCACCCCATCCTGTATTTGTGTGTGTTTGCCCAGTACTGGATTATAAGCATGTACCACCACATCTGGCAGACTTTATTGTGTGAGGCCACCCACTGTAAGCTTGTATACAGCTGCTCAGCATGTGTTGCTCTTTCCACAGTATTCATGGAGGCCCAGGACCTACTCCTGCAAGTTTTGCTTCTCAATCCAAATACCCAGCTTGTCCTAAGAGCTATTCTTCCTAGGTCTTGGTGGTTCTTGGTTTCTGTAACCACCTTGGATGTTTCTGTGTCTCTCTCCCTTCCCCTGTGGAAGCACAGGGTACAATTTGTAGCCACTGCCTTCTTTCTGAAAACACAAGTTCAAGTTAGAAACTGAAGGTATCTCCAGTACTCTAGGAGATAGGCTGCTGGGTTGAACTCTCCTTTGTGTTTGAGTAGTTCCCTTGGGAGTCTAGTCTAGGCTCACCTCTGGACAGTGCAACAAGGTACTTACAAGTTAGTGTTTAAAGCCACACCTGTAATCCCAGCACTTGGGAGGCTGACACAGGCAGCTTGGGCCATATAGCTGAGTTCAAGGACAGCCTGAACTACATAGCAAGGCCCTGCCTCAAAACATAAGAAAGAAAAAAGAAAGGATGCCTCCCCTTTTATGACCCCCTTAAAGAATTATCCTTTCTATTGTCTTAGAATACTGAGACCTTCATACCAGATGGTTAAAATTATTACTAATGCCCCCTGCATTATCCCTGTGCAGACATGAACAGCTGCAGAAAAATAGAGCAGCACCTGGTTCCAAATGCTTTTTGCTTAGCCTGCGTCCCACCTTTGTTGTTGGCACTGTAGCTGGAAGAACTGATAATGAGCTTTGGCACTGTGCACACCAGCTCAGACCAGTTGCCCGTAGCTTCTTGGATTAGTAGTCGTCACATGGCCAGGTGTCAGAGAGCACTGTTTCCACGTGAGTGAAATCAGCTATTCTGAAAAGGAACCCCTTAGCCCCTCTCCTGTCTTTTAGTGAATCCTATAGTTGTGTTCCTTGATTCTAACCAGGAAAGAGTGCCTTGGCTGGGGACCTCAGATTTCTCCCAAGCTAGAAGTATTTCTCCTTCCCCACCATGATTGCCACCCCCAAGCAGTTAATGCATTCCCAAGTGTTCCATTAGGTGCCCTTAAACTGTTAGGCGAAAATGGCAGTTTCTGATTTGTAGTAACCCAGCAACAGTTTCTTAGCACTGGTGCTCTTGATCAGCAACTGCTTTCCCTGGGGGTAGTCCCAGGTTACTCATGAGATTGGTAAGGTTTTCATTTAGCATTCTTCTTGCATTCCCCTACCAGCTACCTAGACCTCTCCCACTCTCTGCTTTTTTGAAAAGCCCCATTTTCCCCCATTTTGCTCTTATTCAGATGGGGAAGAAGATTCTGGTTTAGACAAGGAGAGGCAACTAAGGAACTAGTTAAGCAGAAATATTGACCTACTTCCCTACCCTGACCCTTACCATTTTAGGGTAAAGTACAAATTACTATAGCAACTTAGGTTTTCATTTATCTCAGACCTACTGACATTCGTTGGTGCTGAATGCCGAAAAATTCTAATTCACTGATAATTCAAGGGCCTACACTAAGCCCATTGTCATTGTCTGGATTTATTTTAGCAACAAAAAGACAGGTCCTGGTGTTGATAGAATTTTCTTGCCATCATTTCTGGCTGATAATAAATATAGGAAGCATATCCTGTGAACTGTTGTTTACAGGATTCTAGCAGTTGCTTAGAAAGCATCCTTGTTCCAGTTCTCTAATTGCTCTAGGCATTACTTTAGCTATGCTTTCTGCTTTAAGGAAGTTTGACATGTTAAAAATATAGAAGTTTTTAGTTGTAGTAAGTAAATTGTATACTCTTGGTATAAGGATTCAGGAATTTTGGTTTAAAAAATTCCTGTGTTCAAGGCATTTTCCATTAGCCTGGGATTTTCCTGTCTAGGGAATAATAACCAGAAGTCTTTTTAGAGACTTAATAATAACCAGTCTTTTTGGAGGGGAGGGATTAATTTACTGAGGTAACTTTGGGGGGTGTGGGTGTCAGTGTTCGGGTCTCCTGACAGTGTTCTACTTACAGTGCTGCACAGGTTTTTGAGCCAGTTCCAGGTCGCTGAGGGATTCTGAGTAGGTGTGCCAGGGTTACCAGTTGGGGACAGGCATCAAGTTGGAACTTTGGGCCTCACTCTCATTTTAGTCACTGCGGATCTCACTTTGCTTATTTTTTCTAGGTTTTTAATTCCCAAAGCAGTTTTCCTTTTGAGCTCAGTGCATACATACATGAATTCATTCACTCATTCATTTGAGACAAAGTCTCGAGTGCAATTTAAACTGGCCTTGAACTTACAGCAGTGCTCCTGCCTCAGCGTCCCATGCCTGGCATTATAGGCGGGTGCCACCATGCCCTGTTTAAATTACTTTTGCTGCTCTTTTTAATTCTGAGATTTGAACCCAGGGCATTTGCTTGAAGCTATATCCTGAACTCTTGTTGTTCTAATTTCAGATTGATTGTATAAAGTTGTCCATGCTGGACTCAAATTTATAATCTTGTGCCTCAGCCTTTCAGCCCAGAGTTGTGGGATTACAAGCGTATTCCAGCATACCTGGCCCACATAGTTGGTTTTTTTCACATAGTTTATTTTGAATGCCATCCAAGGTGGAGTAGCTTTGTGATTTGAAAATTGGGTTTGTTTATTTGTTTGTGATAGGATTGGGCTGTGTCACTCAGGCTGGCCTTGAACTCAGAACTCACTATATGGCCCAGGCTGGCCTTGAACTTGAGATCCTCCTGTCTCAGTCTTCCAAGTGTTAGAATTATAGAGAATATACTAATCCTGGCTCTGTTTTTTTGTTTTGTTTTGTTTTTTAAATAGCTGGACACTATTAAATTACTGCATGGGTCTGGGGTGATAGCTCAGTAGAATAAGTACTTGCCCAGCAAGCACAAGGTCCTGAGTTCAATCTCCGGTACTACAAAAAAAAAAACAAAAAAACAAACAAACAAAAAAAAAAAACCACTATTGCCTGGCTTATAAAGTATTGTTGTAAATAGCTCTCCAGGATGACCAAGGAGATGGCAGTCCACTGACTGCAAGCATACTGATGTATGTAAAAATTTACTTATAAGTTACCTGTACTAGAACCAGCCAAATAGCTCAGTGTATTAAAGCACCTGCCTAGGCAGAAACAATGGCCTGGGTGATCCCTTGTTGTGTTGTTCTGGTGTGGTGCCGAAAGAAACGACGAGAAGACCTGATGAATGTAGCTCAGAGGACTCACCAAGACCTGTCCCTCTCGAAGTGAGCCTCGATCCCCAGAAGGATGTTCCTTTTATTCAGTGTTCAAGAACAGGAAATTGCATAACTGCTTTGGGGAAATTGAAAACATTCCAAGCAGGGGAGGAAAACATTCCAAGCAGGGGAGGGGACAACCAGAACTCCCTGCAGGTGTCCTTGGGCTCTACTGTTCTCTACTAAAGATACTTTGTCCTGCCGGGCGTGGTGGCGCACGCCTGTAATCCCAGCACTCGGGAGGCTGAGGCAGGAGGATCGATGCGAGTTCGAGACCAGCCTGGGCTACAAAAGTGAGCTCAAGGCCAGCCTGAACTGCATAGCGAGACCCTGTCTCCAAAAGACAAAAAAAAAAAAAAGATACTTTGTCCTTATCTCTATATTGAACCAGGCAGGATGTTTTTCTCAGCACTGGGGGTAGCTTTTTGCCCCCACGAAGGGAAGCCCAGTCCCACCTGCACACACTTGATCAATTTCCTGGCTTCCTGCCAGCTCCCAACATACAACAATCCCTGGTGTGCTGTGCCAGCTCTGCCCTTGGGCACACTGAGATGGTGATTGAGACCTGTCATGGTGGCATGTGCCAGTAATCCCAGCTCTTTGGGAAGCTGCAAATAGGAGAATCACTATGAGTCTGATCTATGTAGTGAGACCCTGTAGACCATTACTAAATATACCAAAAAAAAAAAAAAAAATGTTGCCGGGCGTGGTGGCTCACGCCTGTAATCCCAGCACTTGGGAGGCTGAGGCAGGAGGACTGGTGCGAGTTCGAAACCAGCCTGGGCTACAAAAGTGAGCTCAAGGCCAGCCTGAACTGCATAGCAAGACCCTGTCTCAAAAAGACAAAAAAAAAAAAAAAATGTTGCCCTTACTAATTTATAGGTTATGCCACAAACATTTTGATCCATCCATTAATTTGTAAGTTTTTTAAGAATGGGAACTATACATTCTTTCATTATCCTATAGTACTTTTGAGCAGTATGTGGAAGTTGGCATATAGCAAGTATTTGCCAAAATAGGTATCTAAACTATATTTTCCTTTTTTACTACTGCTTTTCCTTCAAGTTACTTTTTTTAAAAAAGAAAGGAAATATCACTATAAACTTACCATCTAGTGATAATCATTATTGCCAGTTTTGAGAATGAACTTCAAGGCCTTTTCTTTCTTTCTTAATTTCTTTCTTTCTTTTTAAAATTTTATTTATTTTCTTTTTTCTTTTTTTTTTTTCTTCTTTCAGAACTTTTGTTTGTTTATGTATTTTTATTGCCGGCTCAGTGTGCCTTGAGGGCAGGGCTGGCGCAGCATATGGTGCTGGGTATCGAACCATGGTCCCTGAATCCGCCTAAGCTTTCCTAAGCAGGCGCTTTAGACCACTGAGCCATCCTGCCGGGCCCCCTTTCTTCTTTCTTTCTTTCTTTCTTTCTTTCTTTCTTTCTTTCTTTCTTTCTTTCTTTTCCTTCTCGTCAGCTCAGCCTGCCCTCGGGGTAGGGCTGGCACAGCATGTGGTGCAGGAATGAAACCAAGGTCCCTATGATTGCCTAAGCTTGCCTAAGCAGGTACTTTTAGACCACTGAGCTATCTTGCCAGCCCAGAACTTAAAGGTTCTCTGTGCTTGTGTGTGTGTGGGTGTGTGTGTATTGTGTTGTGTTTTGTTTTGTGTTTTTTTGTTTGTTTGTTTGTTTTATTTTTTTATTTATTTATTTATTTTTTTTTGTGGGACCAGGGTTCGAACTCACGACCTTGCACTTGCCCAGCAGGCACTTGTGCCTCGGAGCTATCTCCCCAGCCCTGTTTGTTTTATTTGAGGCAGGGTCTCACCTTATTGTTCAGGCCATTTTGAACTCTTATGTGGCCCAGGCTGGCCTCAAACTCATGGCAATCCTCCTGCCTCGGCCTCCCAAGTGCTGGGATTATAGGCATGTATGCACCACCTATGTCCAGCTATCTCTTCTAAAATTAAATTGAAGGACCAGCCAAATAGCTCACCAGATTAAAATGCCTGCTTAGGCAGATGCAGGGCATGGGGTCTGATCCTCAAATGGCATAGCCCCTGCCTGTAATCCCAGCTCTTTGGAAGGCTGAACATAGGTGGCTCAGTATGAGTCCAATCTACTTATGAGACCCTGTAGACTCCTACTAAAACATACAAAAGATAAATAAATAAAAAATAAAATGTTAAAAAAAATTTTTTTTAATTAAATTGGTTTTTTGGGGCCCAGCAGGATGGCTCAGTGGTCTAAAGCGCCTGCAGATGGCTGCAGGGACTGCGGTTCGATCCCTGGCACCACATGCTGTGCCAGCCCTGCCCTCAGGGCAGGCTGAGCCAGCCATAAAAATAAACAAACAAACAAAAGTTCTGAAACAAGAAAAAAAAAAATTTTGGGTTTTTTTTTTTTTTTTTTTTTTTTTTTTTTTGTCTTTTTGAGATAGGGTCTCTGTGCAGTTCAGACTGGCCTTGGGCTCACTTTTGTAGTCCAGGCTGGCCTTGAACTCACACTGATCCTCCTGCCTTAGCCTCCCAAGTGCTAGAATTACAGGCATGCACCACCATGCCTGGCTTTGTTTTTTTGTTCTTTTACATTATGGCTGGCTCAGCCTGCCCTGGGAGTGGGGCTGGCACAGCATGTGGTGCCTGGGATCTAACCTCGGTCTCTGCAATTGCCTAAGCCCTTGCCTGAGCAGGCACTCTAGACCGCTGACCTCCCTTGCTGCCTCCCCTACACACACACACACACACACACACACACACACACACACACCTATGAATGTAAGTCTTAAGTGTTGTCCATGTAGTCACACCTGAAGGTGACCTTTGGTGTTCTTGGTGGGCTAATAGGAATGGCCCTATCCCAGCAATTTCTCCATAGTAATAGCCCTGAATGTGGGAAATGGAGCAGAGAATCTGTAATTTTCTAACCTCTTCACCTTACCCATACCACTACCTACCTTCTTTCCTTCTTTTCTTCTTCCCTCCCTCCCTCCTTTCCAGCTTACTATAAATCTTATTTCAGGTTGCATAATGCCAGTGTTAGGCTTTCAGTAGACTATAGCAATTATGTCTTTTACGTTGAATGGTTGCATAATTATAATACGGCTACCATAATGTCATTAAGAATTGGTTTTGGACTGGGGAGATAGCTCAGCAGCATAAGCACAAGGTCCTGAGTTCAATCCCCAGTACCATATGCCATCAGCATGGTGGTGCATGCCTGTAATCCCAGTACTGCAGAGGCTGAGACAAGAGCTGCATAGTGAGACTCTATACAAAATAAATAAATAAATAAATTTTTAAATTTTGTCTCATCTGTTCTGAAACATAATTGAACAAATTTAAGCTTAGATAAGTCTTAGGAGTTCACTACAGTGTGTAACCAGATTCTAATACATATACACTCTTTGGTTTTAGTCTTTCTCTTCTAGGCTTGTGCTCTTGTATTCTTTAATTTATTTTGTTGTTATTGTTGGTTAATTTCTGGTACAGAGGAAATATAAAACTGGAGGTGTTTTAGTTGAGCGGCCTAATGCTTGCCTAACGTGCATGAAACATGAGGTCCGGGTTCCATTCCTAACACTTCAGCAAGAGAGAGAGGGTGAGGAAGAGGAGAAAATGTAATATTTTTTAAGAAAAACCTTTATGCTATTTTATTTTTATTTTTGTTTCAGAACCTTTGTTTGTTTCTTTATTTTTATGGCTGGCTCAGCCTGCCCTGAGGGCAGGGCTGGCGCAGCATGTGGTGCCAGGGATCGAACCGCGGTCCCTGCAGCCGCCTAAGCTTTCCTAAGCAGGTGCGTTAGGCCACTGAGCCATCCTGCCGGGCCTTTTGTGCTACTTTATTTTATTTTATTTTTTTTTTCAATCTGATTTGTTTTTAATTACTATGATCACATACAAATTTGTGCTCATGTTGTACCCTCCTCACTTTAATCCTTCTAATGAGCTGACAGGAAGCACCACTACCAATCACATATGATAGTAGTTTTAGTCTTGTTTTTAAATAGCTGGGGTTTTTTTTGTTTTTTTGTTATTTTTTTTATTTATTATTTTTATTCTTGTTTCAGAACCTTTGTTTGTTTATTCACTCATTTTTACAGCCGGCTCAGCCCGCCCCAAGGGCAGGGCTGGCGCGGCATGTGGTGCCAGGGATCGAACTGTGGTCCCTGAAGCCGCCCAAGCTTTCTCAAGCTGGTGCTTTAGACCACTGAGCCATCCTGCCGGCCCAAATAGCTGTTTTAAATACTACTCTGAACAGTAACTCAGTCTGACCTAAAGAATTCAAAGGTAAAGTCTAACATGCTATTATATCATGCTAACTCTTAAAAGGATCTGAACTTACAGATCAATTATACAATGTGAGAAATGTTAAATATTCTTTATTTAGTATTATACATACACCACACTAAAATGCCTTTCAGTAAGTAAAAGACAGCACTTTTTAGATACAGTGAATTCTAATTAAATTTTCATAGTCAAGACCAAAAATATATAGTTTTATTGTCTTCAACCACTCCCTTTAACAGACTAATAAACACAAACTGAAACAGGGTAGTAGTCTTGCTTAGTTTTGAGACAGTGAAACATTTTCCCAGTATTTAAACATATTCACATAACCAGTTATATAAATATAAAACCAACCTTCAATAGTTTTGAAATGACATCCTCAATCTTTGTGAAAAGTTGAACATTACTAATCAAGTTCAACCACATATTTAGAAGGGAAATCAGTGATAGTATTTGTTGAACTGA
>PVJA010030743.1:10125-25592 GCA_004027025.1 Myocastor coypus
ATTTTATTTAAATCAGGACTGTCCAACAAAAATATTCTGTCAGCCACTCATGATCTGAATTCTGGTGTATGAGATCTATTAAATTATGGTACACATACAAAAGCCATGAGACATTTCTGTTTTGTAATAAATAAGGCAGTGACTATTACTCATTAGTAGCCTTTTTGAGGTAAGCTATTAAGTCTGCCCTTTCTCCCTTTTTCTTGATGCCAGCAAAGATCATTTTTGTTCCAGGGATGTACTTCTTGGGATTCTCCAAATACTCCATCAATGTATCCTCTCCCCAGGTGATAACCTTTGTTCTTGTTGGCATCTGTGTAAGAGAATCCAGCAGCCTGACCTGTCTTCCGCCCAAAGAGTCCATGGAGATTTGGCCCGGTCTTGTGCTTGCCTCCCTTCTCAGCAGTGTGGCACTGTGCACATTTCTGTACAAAAATTTTCTTGCCTTTCTCAACATCACCCATTTTTAAACCTGATGCGGTTTCTGCGACGGGTGGTCACCGCTCTTCCCTCGCTACCAAAAAGAAAGCTACCGATCAGAAGCCTGATGTCCTGCTCTCTAGCCAAGGACACGCCGGTCTGCGGCTAAGTACTGGTGTTGGTGCAACCACACTCGCTCCCTGTGCTACTTTAAAAAAGTTCTTGGATGAGGGTAAATTCCTGTTTCATTCTGTGCATGAGGCTGCTGGTGAGCTATTACAAGGCCTCCAGTAACTGGAGTAATTGGAGATTGCTGAGTGTGCACCTGTGGGCTTAGCAGCTGCAGTTATAAGGACACCGCTAACCCCAAACTTTCAAACTTGATTAGTGTTTTCTTTTTTTTAAGTCTTTTTCCTTTTTATGTCTGCCTGCTCATTTTGCCCCAGCTTTTTTTTTTTTTTTTTTTGTCTTTTTGGACAGGGTTTTGCTGTGCAGTTCAGGCTGGCCTTGAGCTCACTTTTGCAGCCCAGGCTGGTCTCGAACTCGCACCAATCCTCCTGCCTCAGCCTCCCGAGTGCTGGGATTACAGGCGTGCACCACTACGCCCGGCTTGCCCCAGCTTTAGCATTGTCTTAATTTTTAAGTTTCAATTTTGTCAGTAAGTACAACTGTCACCAGTCTTTCCTCTTCCAAAATTCTACTTAAATAAAAGCTGAAATGGAAAAAAAAAAAAAAAAAGTACAACTGTCTTTTAAAACAATGTATATGAACATAGCTAATAGCCATTTTAAAAAAAATATGAAATTTAATCAGCCAGGTGTGGTGGTACACACCTGTAATCCCAGCACTTGGGAGGCAGGAGGATCAGTGCTGAGTTCGAGACCAGCCTGGGCTACAAAAGTGAGCTCAAGGCCAGTCTGAACTGCATAGGGAGGCCCTGTCTCAAAAAGACAAAAAAAAAAAAAAAAAAAAAGGGGGGGGGGGGCTGGGGAGATAGCTCCATGGCACAAGTGCCTGCCTGGCAAGTACGAGGTTGTGAGTTTGAACCCCCGTGCCACCCAAAAAAACCCTAAAGGGATAGCTGTTTGGCTGGGCATGGTGGCACATGCCTGTAATCCCAACACTTGGGAGGCCGAGGCAGGAGACCAGCCTGGGATACAAAAAATGAGCTCAAGACCAGCCTGAACTGCACAGTGAGACCCTGTCTCAAAAAGACAAAAGGAAAAAAGGATCCAATTTAGAAATTTTTTACTTTAAAAAAATAAATTGGGCTTGGGAGATAGCTCAGTAGAAAAAATGCTTACCCGGCAAGCACAAGGTCGGGAGTTCAGTCCCTGGTACCGAGAGAGAGACAGAGACAGAGACAGATTGGTTATACAGGGATGCCATTTGCATTTGGTTGTTCAAATAGAACTTGAGTCCCTCTAGTGGGAAGGGTGTAATTCACCTTCCAACCTTGAGGGAGAATAGACAGTAACAGCCTGGATTTTCATGGCACCTGCTTTTCAGTCCAGTGTTCTCATCAGTGCTGTGTCCTCCGGGCATTCACCAGCCAGGATTCAGCAGTTCTCTTCTAGACATGTGATGTCAGCAGCCCTGGTCATTCCCAGCATGTGACTTCACAAGCTGTAGCTCACTGGATGCTTTATTCGAAGCTTCAGCAAATATAAGCCCAAACTAAAACTAAAAGTTAGTGATTTTTACATCATTCAGAGCATCGTACCCCCAAGATCTTCAAGTTCTCATGAACTAGATACTTGCATAAGCCTCTGGGCACAGTAGGCAAGGGCATTCACCATTTGGAGGATTTGGGTACTAATTGCTGAGACAGAAGCAGGGTGGTATATTTGAAAATAACTCAGAATAAAGTGAAAAGTATAAAAAATAAATAAATAAAGTGAATCTGGGTTTTGCTTTAAAAGAAAAGAAAGGGCTAGGCATGGTGGCGCACACCTGTAATCCCAGCACTTGGGAAGCAGAGGCAGGATTGGTGTGAGTTCCAGACCAGCCTGGGTTACAAAAGTGAATTCAAGGCCAGCCTGAACTGCATAGTGAGACCCTGTCTCAAAAAGGCAAAATAAATAAATAAACAAATTAATTAATTTTATATATATATATATATATATATTTTTTTTTTTTTTTTTTTTTTTTTTTTTTTTTTTTTTTTTCTTTTTGAGACAGGGTCTCGCTATGCAATTCAGGCTGGCCTTAAGCTCACTTTTGTAGCCCAGGCTGGTCTCAAACTTGTACTGATCCTCCTGCCTCAGCCTCCCAAGTGCTGGGATTACAGGAGTGCGACATCAAGGCCCCCAGTATTATCTGTTTTAATGTGAGGGGTATGGCTATGTGATCTTGAAAGGTGATTACACACCTTCTCTATATCTTAGTCTTCCCTTTGTAGAATCTTTCAGGGTCGCTTTCAGCTTTGGAAATAATATGCAATTAATTGCCTTTGTGTTTTTAGTGCTAATGCTTAGAATTTTATTATTTAGATAACCTCTTTCTCTTCTCCATGATACACTTTTTCTTTTAGTCACCACCAAGTAAACGAAGAAAATTAGAGAAGCCAAGGAAGCCCATTACATTTGTAGTGCTGGAGTCTGTGATGAAAGAGTTATCCCTCAAAGCATCATCTTTGGGCTCTGAGACAACAGAAGGCATCGTGGGCGTGACGACATGGATAGAAAAAATTCTCACAGATCTGAAGGTACCTATTGAAGCACATTGTTGAAGTACTCGTTTTTCTTTTCTTCTCTCTTACTTTTTTTTTTTTTTTTTTTTTTTTTTGTGGGACCAGGGTTTGAACTCACGACCTTGCACTTGCCCAGCAGGCACCTGTGCCTCAGAGCTATCTCCCCAGCCCCTCTTACTATTGTTTTTCTTTTTCTTTCTGCCTTTTTCTCTTTTTTGAAGGATATTTGGTAAAAAAGGAAAAACGATTTCCTATAAAACCCTTTTTTTCCACATAGGTCCAGCATAAACGAGTTCCCTGTGGAAAAGAGGAAGTTAGCCTTTTCCTGACAGCCATAGAAAACTCCTGGATTCATTTAAGGAGGAAGAAAAGAGAACGAGTGAGACAGCTGAGAGAGGTGCCTCGAGCTCCTGAGGATGTCATCCAGGCCTTGGAGGAGAAAAAGGCCACCCCCAAAGAGTCAGGCAGTAGCCAAGATTTGGCCCTGGCCCCCCAGGAGAGTGCCCTGTGTGGCCCTGCTCTGCAGGAAGAGGAGTCTGCCACTGTTGGAGGCCACTGCCCAAGCCAGGAGTCACTGTTTCAGGAGGAAACCCCAGAGCCCCTGGAGGATGAAATGAGTGAGGAAAAGGGAGGGACAGAGGTTGTAGAAAGTTGTAAGGGCTCTAGCAATGGAGCCCAGGACCGAGAGGCTGCCAAGGGGAAACATCTCCAAGGAGTAGGTGCACAGTACCTATTTAAGTGTTTGATAAATGTCAAGAAGGAAGTGGATGATGCCTTAGTTGAAATGCATTGGGTTGAGGGTCAGAACAGGGATTTGATGAACCAACTTTGTACCTATATACGTAACCAAATTTTCAGACTTGTTGCTAGTTAACTCCAAATTTCTTGTACAGTTCAGTGTCTGTATGGGGTTGGGGGTAGCTCAGTGCCAATGCATGTGCTTAGTATGCAGGAAGCCCTGAGTTCAGTTCCCAGCATCTGAAAAAAACACAACAGCTTGCTTTGGAATAGCCTGTGGGTGGCAAGAATAATTTCATCCCTGGCCCAAAAGTGACATTGTGTGAAATTATCTTAAAAAAAAATAGAAAATGATTAATCTACTTAAACCATCCCCCTCTTCTGCCATTTTGTTTTATTTTGTCTTTTTGTTGTTGTTGTTGCTGTTACAGGGAGTTGAGGTAGGGTAGTTTGGAAAGAACTGATCATTGGCAAAAACAGAAAGCTATCAGTGAACTCAAGAGGAATTTAAACCTGAAGTGTAGCTTTGGACTGATTCTGTGAGGCCAGAGGGACACAACACATTGCCCTGGGTCAGTGCTGCCCAGAGCATTCTGGCCTTTGTCCCCAAGGGTTGGTGGTGAGGAGCAGTGGCACTCTTGTCCTCCAACAGGGGCAGTAGAACAGGTCAGGCCGAGATGCTGAAGGGCCCTTTTTTTCCGAGTCATCCACAAGATGAATCTGCTTATCCTGGGCACATGCAATTGATTAACTACACTCAAGTCCCAAGAAAGGAGTTAGCCCCATCGTGGGCTGTGAGTGTCAAGGAGAGAACCCCTTAGTGAGGTCAGAAAGGAAGGCCCATCTGGGGACCCTCAGGACAAGGCACATTCCTGATTTGTGGCTGTTTTGATGTTGCATATTTCAGAAGCAGAATTAGGTGAGCAAAACTCCAAGACGTTACTGAACACACCCACACCCCATCTCTATTTTGTCAAAAGTGCTAGTATTTTGTAGCAGTTTTACTTACGTGTTTTTTTTTCAGTGTATGAAGTAGAGTTTATTTTTAATACAAGAATTTTCAGAAGTGAAAGTTGGCAATCCTGTTTGACTCTGGTGTTGGGGAAAACATTTTCTTGGCTTTGAGTGGGGAGGTGGTTAACGATAGAAAGAAGAAAGCAGACGGTACTTTGTGGAGTAGGTACTTTAAGAAATTCTCACTTGGAGCCAGGCTCGGTGGCACATGCTTGTAATCCCAGCACTTGATAGTCTTGAGGCAGGAGGATCCCTACAAGCTTGGGCTACAGGGTGAATTCTAGCCAAACCTGGACTAAATAGTGAGACCCTATCTCAGAAAACAAATAAACAACAAAAACAAGAGAAAGCTTTGCCTGATGGCAGGTAATTTGTTGCTGACCAGTGCTGCTTTTTGTGGCTTCCCTTTTAATTCTTCACATACTTCTCGCATTGGAGAATCCTGAGGCCAGCGTAACCAATTCATCAAAATAAGTGTCTAATTGAAATACCAGGATGCAGTAGACACCTCTGAAAATGGCTTTCAATCTGCTGTGTCTGACTTGCACAGTTTGATTGCATACTAGCAGCCTAGAGTTCTCCTTAAACTCAGTCTTCTGTATTAATGAGTCTAGAGCTGAGTAGTTAGGTTGTACTTTTGAGAGGTGGCTGTTGCCTAGGGCAAAAAGCTGATGATTGTGGCATATCTTAACAGCAGCTGTATGAGACCCTTCATACAGACACAGAGAGTGAAAATCATTTGCCTTCCTGTGGTCATGGGGCTGTATCTGGGGAAGAGCATTTCAATCAGTGTTCTTCAACTGGTCCTGAACCTTAAGAATCCACAAGCCTCCTGGAATTATTTCTAAAACTTCTCGGCACATACGTGTTTTGCTTTTGTTTTCCCCCCAAGGAAAGTCTGTGACATAGAAGTAGGATTCAGATACCCACTAAGGAAAGGATAAAGAACCACTGTTCTGATCCAACTATTTGCTTAGAAGGAGGAAGAAACCAGTGTCCCAGGGTCACGCAGAACCAAGATCTCATCCAGGGCCTTGGATTACTCCTGTCCACCCCAGCTCCCTCACTGGACCGTGACCTCCTGTTCTACTTAGGGGTGATGTGTATCACAGTTCAATAGCATGCTGTGTCCAGTCCTAGTCTTTCTGATGGAATTGTAGGATCATTGAAAGTTGAAAGCCAAAAATGATTGTAAAATCACCCCTAGTTAAGTCTCAGCCTTCCCTAACACGCAAGCACTGTTGGCATTTGTGTTTCCTTCCAGTCTGTCTAATCATGAGATGTGAGTGTATGCTGTGAACTTTGAATTTACTTATTGTGCAGTCTGTGTGTTGCTCATGTTTTCATATAATGTCTCACATATGCTTCCATGTCATGATAGCACCTATTCAGGATGGCTTTCAGGCATAATACTGGCCTTCCTTCAGGTCTGGCTCATAGGGAATACTCTGTATCTAGAGACAGAGAAGGTGTGTCTGTCACTCTAGTCCTTGATTTACGTTTTTGTGTCCTGTGGTTTTTGTAGGTGTTAAGATAGTGATCCTAGAATTTTTTAAAAAGATGTAACAAGGGTGGTATTTGGTCTTTGAAAAACTAGAGCTATGAGTGCCTTCTTTGTATTTCCTTCTCTGGGAATTATTTGTAAAATTATCTCAAGGGAGGACATCAAAAAGATTATAAAAGGATATCTAAAGTTACTTTGTTTATGCATATTCTCTATAGTCATATAGTATGTGATAGCATACAACTCTGGGGAAATGAACTTTTTGTTTGTTTGTTTGTTTTTGAACTTTTTTTTTTTTTTTTTACTTTTTTCTTCAAAGAACTAGGTTTCTGAACCAATATAAGTATTGAGTGTCACTTTCCTTAAGTGTGTGGAGGCCAAATCCATGTTGGTGGATTGGTATGAAATCAGATCTTCATAGTATTGTCTTAAATTTTATCCTAGTCCTTGGAATTGGCTTCTGGTTCCTTAATAGCTAGAACAGGAACAGAAGCTGAGCTTGTTTTCTGAAGTGAACTAAAGCAGCTTTTGTTCTTTGGACTCTGCTTTAGTTCCATCAGTTTGGTTTCTTCACCCCATGTCCTCGCCTAGCTATTCCTACACCAGAGTTTTGCTTCACATCCTGCCAAGGCTGGCAGTTCTTGGTGGAGAGTCAGCTAATTTTAACAGTTTGTGTTAAAAACCGCTATGCAATTCTGCTTATATATATACACAAAATTTTGTTTTGGTTCTGGGAATCAAACTCAGAACCTCACATTTGCCAAGCAGGTGCTGTGCCAGTGAGCTATATCCCAGCCCCTAGTATATGTTTTTAAAAGCATGAAACCCCTCTTTACTTGACGGAAATCAAAGCTTACCACGTGAGCACAGCAGCTTATAAACTCTTGCAGGGATGATGATACCACAAGCTGCTGAATAGATACAAACAAAGCCTGTGGAAAATCCAAGGCTTTTTAAGTAAAGAAAGTGGATTCTCCAGCATTTCCCTCTCTAGCCACATGGGGGCGCTTCGGGCCTTTTTATCCAGCACCTTTTAGTGTGCAAATTGATAAAAATTGTATCCATAATATTTTCTTGAAAGATCCAGTTGTTACACAAATAAATATTTTTATATAAATAAGTACACTTTCTATAAAAATTTTGAGAAGTAAACATAGAAAAATGCTATCCATGGTCTTTTTATCAAAACCCCTTTCTAACTTTTTTTTTTTTTTTTTTTTTTTGTGGGACCAGGGTTCAAACTCACGACCTTGCACTTGCCCAGCAGGCACTTGTGCCTCGGAGCTATCTCCCCAGCCCCTTCTAACTTTTGTTTTTATGGTTGAATTTTTCTTTTTTTGAGCATTTATTTTATTTTATTTTATAGTTTTTTATTTTATTTATTTTTTCTTGTTTCAGAACCTTAGTTTGTTTATTCACTCATTTTTATGGCTGGCTCAGCCCACCCCGAGGGCAGGGCTGGCGCAGCATGTGGTGCTGGGGATTGAACTGCGGTCCCTGAAGCCTCCCAAGCTTTCCCAAGCAGGTGCTTTAGACCACTGAGCCATCCCGCCAGGCCCCTGAATTTTTTTTTTCTATTTGTCTTCATTCACTAGAATACATATAGTTTGGTTTAGTTCCCTTTGTTTTTTTGTTTTTTTCTTGTTTCAGAACTTTTGTTTGTTTATTTTTATGGCCGGCTCAGCCTGCCCTGAGGGCAGGGCTGGCGCAGCATGTGGTGCCAGGGATCGAACCTCAGTTCCTGCAGCTGCTCAAGCTTTCCTAAGTAGGCGCTTTAGACCACTGAGCCATCCTGCCGGGCCCCAGGTTTAGTTCCCTTTGGATCAGCTTTTTATTAGTATCGAGTTAAAGAGGATACTGAAGACAGACTTCAGTGATTTTAAAACAGTAACTTCTCAAAAAGCTTTATATTATAAGTAACAGGGAGCTCCAAGAAAGAAGGGATTGTTGATGTCTTTGTTGATGCTTGTTTTGAATTTTATCTGGTTGTCTACCTAACATGAACATAACATGTTGTTTAAAAAAAAAAAAAAAAAGGGGGCCCGGCGGGATGGCTCAGTGGTCTAAAGCGCCTGCTTGGAAAAGCTTGGGCAGCTTCAGGGACCGTTGTTCGATCCCCGGCACCACATGCTGTGCCAGCCCTGCCCTTGGGGCGGGCTGAGCCAGCCATAAAAATGAGTGAATAAACAAATAAAGGTTCTGAAACAAGAAAAATAAATAAATAAATAAAAATAAAAAAATAAAAAAATCAGGAGCCCAGTGGGATGGCTCAGTGGTCTAAAGCACCTGCTTGGATGGAAAGCTTGGGCGGCTTCAGGGACCGTGGTTCGATCCCCGGCACCATATGCTACGCCAGTCCTGCCCTTGGGGCGGGCTGAGCCAGCCATAAAAATGAGTAAATAAGCAAATAAAGCTTCTAAAACAAGAAAATAAAAAAATAAATAAAATTTAAATTTTTTTTTTTTTTTTTTTTTTTTTTTTTTTTTTTGAGACAGGGTCTCGCTATGCAGTTGAGGCTGGTCCTGCGCTCACTTTTGTAGCCCAGGCTGGTCTCGAACTCGCACCAATCCTCCTGCCTCAGCCTCCCAAGTGCTGGGATTACAGGCGTGAGCCACCACGCCCGGCTTAAAATTTAAAAATTTTAAAAAATAAAAAAATAAAAATAAAAAATAAATCAACCTGGGCATGATGACTCATGTCTGTAATCTAAGCATTCGGGAGGCTGAGGCAGGAGAATTGCTGCAAGTTCAAGGCTAGCTTGGACTACATATTGAGACTCTTGCTCAAGCACCCCTCCTCCTAAATCCAAAATTGGTAAGGGTCCTCTTTATGCAGCTTAGCTGGGTCTTCTTTTTTTTTTTTTTTTTTTTTTGGTGGGACTGAGGTTCAAACTCACGACCTTGCACTTGCCAGGCAGGCACTTGTGCCACGGAGCTATCTCCCCAGCCCCTGGGTCTTCTTTTTTAAAGAGTCTTTCTGTACAGAACATGAGGAATTCGTGTGGGCTCATGAAGTTACGTCTACCTTTTGTTAGTGACACTGGATCAAGTGTTGTCATTGATCTCATCCAATAGATTTGCCCATTAGGGGAAGGAGGTGCAATTTGGAAAACTAAGGGACCCTTCAAAAGAAGGAAAGCTTCAGAGGTGCCTTGTCAGCATGCCCCAAGGAAGGTGGGCAGCCAAGATGTTTTGAGAGTTTTAGGGAGATAGCTCAGTAGAATAAGTGCTTGCCTGGCAAGCTCAAGGTTCTGAGTTCAATCCCTGGTACCACAAAATAAAAAGAAAATAAACTGCAGCTGGGCATGGTGGCGCATGCCTGTAATCCCACCACTTGGGAGGCTGAGGCAGGAGTATCGGTGAGTTCGAGACCAGCCTGGGCTACAAAAGTGAGCTCAGGGCCAGCCTGAACTGCATAGCAAGACCCTGTCCCAAAAAGACAATCAATCAATCAATAAATAAATAAATAGATAGATAGATAGATAGTTGTTTTGAGGGAAGTAGCAATCAGAAGATTTAGTTTGTGGAATAGGTAGTAACTTTTAGTAAAATCCTATCCTGCTCATTAATAGGATAAATTGGCTTTTCCTTCCCTGAGCAGGGAGTTGATGAAACCTGACTGTCCCAAATCCATGCCTTGTGTAAACACCAGTGTCATATTAGAGAGCCCTGCTGGGGTGGGGGTTGGGACCTGAACTGCTCAAAACAGCATCACACACACCCAGGAGTCCCTGCGGTGCTCAGGGACAACATTCGGTTTCTCTGCTGTGACTCACCCAAATGACTAAAACAGCAGTTTATTTTTTTAATTGCTGGTTGGAACTACTAATGCCTCCTTTTTGAGACTGTGCTTTTACTGTGGAAAGCTGTTGTGACTGAGTGGAGACCTTGCTCCTCCAAATGCCCTGCAAGGTGTAGTCTGTCTGCCAGCTTCAATCCAAGCAGAAACATCGGGCCTTGTGTTCACAGAAAAGTGGCGGATCAGGGATGTGCTTCAGGAACAGGAATCAGAGGCAGGAGATGTGGCATTGGGCAGGACTGGCTTGGGTGTGATGCTCAGAAGGGGCAGAGGACATGGCAACCAGGTGCTCTTCCAGCCACCCTAGAGGAGTAAAGTTAGGAGAGAGCACGCAGTTCATCCACCCTAGGTCACGCTGTATTTCCATTCCTTGTGTACGGTATAGCAGTCTCATTGAACTTCCTCAGAGTGAGAGCAAGTCTTCAGCAAGAGGACTTGGCCTCCTGGGCAGTGCTGAGCACCATGGGCCTGACAACTTGCTGTGTCCTTATTCTGCTTGGAGTCTTTGATTTCTAGCCAGAAAGTCTACCCATGGGCTCAGATGAAAAGGCCAAGACCTCAAGTAAATAATTGCAGGTGTAGTTCCTTGTTAGCAGGGAACTGATCTCTGATTGGCCACTTTTGGCATAGACTGTCTCACAAGGTACTCTGTTGTCCCTATGTGGAAGCTGAGGAAGCCTCAGAGCTGAGTGTGGTGGTGCCCATGTGCAATTCCATCACTGGCAAGTTGAGACAGAATTGCTGAGAGTTCAAGGCTACTGTAAGCCTCACAGTGAATTTGATCAGCCTAAATTATAGCTCAGCAGCACAAGCTCTTGCCTGGCAAGCTGAAGGTCCTGAGTTCGATTCCTAGTAAGAAAGAGAGAAAAAACACGTGTTTTAACCAACATCACAGTTTAGCGCTTTGATGTAAGGTGATTTTCCAGCCTGTGATCAATGAGTAAGATTCAGTAAATTACTTATAATTATTTCTTAATTTATGCCACCAAATATTTACAGAATCTTGTATTTGGCAAAAATGCAGATAATTAAGTAGTTAATGAAACCACAAAATAAAATGACTAGTGAAAGTACATGTAGGACCAGAATCAATGTGAAACAACTGATAATTAGGTAATGACTTTTTTTTTTGTCTTTTTGAGACAGGGTCTCGCTATGCAGTTGAGGCTGACCTTGAGCTCACTGTTGTAGCCCAGGCTGGTCTTGAACTCGCACCAATCCTCCTGCCTCAGCCTCCCGAGTGCTGGGATTACAGGCGTGAGCCACCACACCCGGCTAGGTAATGACTTTTGACAATACATAATTGTATAATGAAAGGGAGGCTTAATTTGTTTTTGTAAAATGCAGCTCCAAATACTCTTTACAGAACAACACAAAACTGCTGTGAGCCAGGCATGGTGGTGCATACCTGTAATCCCAGTACTAGGGAGGCTGAGGCAGGAGGATCATTGCAAGTTCAAGACCAGCCTGGGCTACAAAGTAAGCTCAAGATCAGTCCAAACTGTATAGTGAGACCCTGTCTCATAAAGACAAAAACTGATGTGCTTTATGAGCTTGCTGGAGAAGATGACATTGGTAGAAGAATCAGCAAATCTTTTTTTCTCAGGTAGAGCCTGTGGACCCTCTCAGGGAGTGTGGCCTAGGAATGTGGAGGAGAGCCAAGAAGCTCCCAGTTGGGGGACTTGGCTGGCTGCAGTAGCCTGTCTATTTCCAGGAAAATGACACCTTGTACTGCTGCTGTGGTGTCCATGAGGAGTGTGCTATCCCCCAAGCTGGGCTGAACAGGACCCTAGCAGAACCCAGAGATTTGCCACTGGGAGACTTAGGGCCTCTTGCCAGGAGAGGGAGAGCCACAGTCTGGTCTTACATAGGTTACTCCTTGAGACTTGCTGTGCCACAGTGTCTGCTCCTCAGGCCAAGTGGACAGATGTCTTGGGGCTTCAGGAACCCAACTGATTGGCATTGTGGTGCTCTCGGGACCAGCAAAAATAAGGGCTTTTTCATTCACAAAGAAAAACAGGGCTTAGCCGGGCGTGGTGGCTCACGCCTGTAATCCCAGCACTTGGGAGGCTGAGGCAAGAGGATCACTGCGAGTTTGAGACCAGCCTGGGCTACAAAAGTGAGCTCAAGGCCAGCCACAACTGCATAGAGACCCTGTCTCAAAAAGACAAAAAAAAAAAAAAGAAAAGAAAAACAGTGCTTCATCTTCTATGCCAGGAGCCAGGCAAGAAGGGGAGGAGTTTACATCCTAACCAAAAGGAAGCAGCTTTTATTCAATTTCTAGTGGTTACTGTCATACTAAAATATGTACTTTGTTACTGGATCTTCTGATTATTTTGAGGAAAGCCAAAAATCTAGATTTATGAAAAATATACTTAACTTAATCTTGATAGTGAAATCACTAGTTAAAAAAAAAAAAAAAAAAATGAACCATCAACCTGTGGTTTTTGCTACCACTGGGTGGGTGGAACTGTCTCCACCTTTCCCAACTCTCATTCACTTCAGCCTCTGGTGCCTTTTCACCTCTCACAGGCAAAGAATCCCAAGGATTGTGAGGGTTTTTGTTTTGTGTTTTTTGAGTTACCAGGATCGAACTTGGGACCTTGCACTTGCCAGGCAGGTGCTTATGCCCCTGAGCTATTTCCCTGGCCCTGTTGAGTTTTCCTTGTGCTTTTCTTCCATTTCTGATCGATGTCATCCAATCCTGTGACATCAGCTGTCGCTTACCCAAATACTGTGCCCAAATCCAGACATGTACTAATTTCCACCATCTCAACCAGCTGTGTCCGACCTATGTCTGACTCAGCTGTCTACCTGCTTCTCGTCTGTTTTCCATCGTCACCTACTCAGCTGCCCAGAAGACACATCTCTGTGCTTTTCCTTTGCTGCACAGGACAAACGTCTTGCACTAACTCCTGTCAGTTTCCTCTTAGAGATTGACCAAGCTGGCCCAACCTTTCCCTCCATAGTGAAACTGCCTTAATGTGGTCAAGTCTAGTGGGCTAAATAGACTTACGAATACCTTTGATTTCTGAAGAGCTTCAGGATGAGGCAGCAGCAAGAGCAAATCTACTGATCTTGGGTAGGAAACAAGGTAAAGAAACTTGCTTTGATGGAGCTGTCAGAACAGAGGGTAGGATGTGAACTAGAACTGTGGACACAGGTAGGATTGATCAAGCACCATGGGCTCCTGGAGACCGGGCAACCCTTCCTGCTGAAGCACAAGCCAACCTTTCCCTCTAATAACTACATTTTATAAAAGTAACACATTTTCATTATTAATTTTTTTTTTTTTTTTAAAGGCTGGGCATGGTGGTGCACACCTGTAATTCCAGCACTTGGGGAACTAAGGCAGGAAAACTGCCTTGAGTTTGAGGCCAGCCTGGGCAATAGAGGGAGTTCAAGGCCAAGAACCTGTCTCAAAATAAAAAAAGTATAAATAAATATTAAATCCTATAATTTTAGTACTAAAATTATTTTACATTTTGTTGTTGATGTTATTATTCTATGCATATTTTTAAAACAGCAAATGAGTCTTTTCTAGTCTTGCAATTAGCAATATATTGTGATAGCTTTTTCTGATTATAAAACTTAATACCTGTTGAAAAAACTTGTGAAAATAAAAATTATCCATGATCACACTGCCCAAGATGACCATTTAATATTTTCATGTATTAACAACCCTGTTTTCTTTATGTGCTGTAATATATTGTAACTATATTGTGAGTATTGCCTCACAAACCATTGTTTCTAGCTAGAAATTTAGACCTGCCTAAAAGGTTTCATTGATTTAACACTCTGATAAAAACTTTGTATAAAATCTATGCATTTTTCTTGCCTTAGGATAAATTTGTATAAGAATTACTGAGGTCAAAGATATTTTTTTAAGATTCTTCCCATATATTGCCAGTTTGTTCACTAAAAAAGGTTATGCTAGTTTACATTTCTATGAGTTTTTATTTGTACCATACCTTTGATAGTGCTGTGAAGCTAACTCCTTTTTTAAAGGAGGAATGGTTTATTTTAGCTCGTGGTCTATGGAGGTTTCAGTCCACGGTCAGCTGGCTGCAAGGAAGGGTGGCATTGCACAGGGGGATGATGGAGGAAAAGAGCTCATGGCCTGGCCACAAGAAGCAACAAGCCATCAAGGGAGGAGGAAGCTGAGGCTAATTGTTAAAAGTTCTGTATTAATTGGTGGGTAAGAAATTATTTCATTGTTTGGGTTTTATTACGGTACTAGTAATATGTATATTACTTCATGTCTTTATTGTTACCTAAATTTTAGATTTGTGTATCCACTTTGGTTTTTAAATGTATTTGGTACAAGGTCTTACTATACAGCTCAGACTTACAGTGATCCTATTTTCAACCTCCGGGGCACTGTGATTACAGGCTGGGATTACAGGTATGCGCCACCTGACTGGGTCACTGAGTCATGGGGTGGGGGATGGTGAGTTCGGGGAATTGAACCTGGTTCCTGTGCTTGCCTAAGTAGGTGCTTAGTTCACTGAGCCATCTCACTGGCCCCACTTTTCTATCCAAGTGTTTTTTTTTCTTACCGTACTGCAAGACCACATCTTATGAAGACTTCACTCCATTTTACCATTTTTTTCCTCTCTTTTTTTTTTTTTTTTTTTTTTTTTGTCTTTTTCAGACAGAGTCTCACTTCGCAGTTCAGGCTGGCCTTGAGCTCACTTTTGTAGCCCAGGCTGTTCTCACAACAATCCTCCTCCCCCTGCCTCAGCCTCCCAAGTGCTGGGATTACAGGTGTGCTCCACCACACCTGTAATGTAATGGGTTTTTTTGTTGTTTTTTTTTTTTTTTCTTGTTTCAGAACTTTTGTTTGTTTATTTATTTTTATGGCCTGCTCAGCCTGCCCTGAGGGCAGGGCTGGCGCAGCATGTGGTGCCAGGGATGGAACCGCGGTCCCTGGAGCCGCCCAAGCTTTCCTAAGCAGACGCTTTAGACCACTGAGCCATCCTGCCAGGCCCCCTGTAATGTTTTTTTAAATGATTAAAAAAAAAAGTTTGGAGATTCTAGAGGTAATCATATCTGTCACCCTATACATTTTCTTTGCTTTTATGGGTAGAGAACTTCTTTGCCACCCTAGGGTGAAGGAATGCTTGTTTAGGTGGCTACTGTTTCACAGTCAGCACTTGAGGAATCTTTATAAATGAGGAGGCCAGGCCTGAAGAGAGCCTTTGTTCAGCCAGTGTTTCAGAGCTACCAGAGAGGAACTTCAGGGAGATGGCTGCTAAGCATTAGCACTCCTGCCTGAGGTGTCTCTGATGGGGACAGGAA
>PVJA010030744.1:0-25676 GCA_004027025.1 Myocastor coypus
CGTGGCCCAAGAATAGTCAAATATTAAATCCAATATAATCAGATGTTAAAGACGTTCACACATGGCCAGTGACGCCTTGCTTGCCTATAGTCTTGCTCAGATGAATCCATATCCACTCTTCAAGGGCCACCAAGCCATCTAGCCAGTCTCATTAACTGTGAACTGCTGGGAGCTACCAGTTTGAGCACTGCTGAGTATTTTTTCTGAGGCTCAGAATAGCTGCAGGAGCTTAGCAAGGGTTGGAGGAGCCAGCTCGACCTTGGCATAGTGTAAAATGTGGCCGATCGAGACTTTGAGTAAGACACAGCAGCACCTACCAGAGTAGGGACCTGCTCTAACAGGGTGTGGACCGACTAGGCCATGGCCCCAGAAAAGAAGTGCTGTTGGCTGAATGTCACCCCTAGAAGCTCTGTATCTCTTTCTTTTTATTTAATCATATATTAGGGGAATGTTATACATCAGGAAATGCATTTCAGAAATATGATTTCTAGTGATAACAAAGATTGTTTGATGGACAACAATGTATCTGGAACAATTATAGACAGTGAAGATGCAAAAGAGATCAAGATAGCCCTTGACTTCAAATAAACTTAGAGTTTATTGCAGAGAGGCAGCTACTGAGCCTGTAAAGAAAGTGCCGTGGTTACTTTCTTATTGCTGGGACAAGAGGAAAGGTTTATTTTAGCTCACAGTTTTAGTCTGTAGTTGACTGACTCTGTGACAGGGAGGGTGGCAATGCAGGGAGAACCTCAGAGGAGAAACAGTCCATGGCAGGGCAAGGGGGAAACAGCAGCCTTTCCTTCTTTCCCTTCTTATTCCATCCAGGCCACGAAGTCTACTGGCTGGTGACATCTACTCCCATAGTAGTGTTTCCTTTTCAGTTACCCTTCCATCTACACCCAGGGTTATGCTAAACCAGTGGACTAATACAGTATTATATGCCTATAATCTAGACTAGTGCAGAAAGAACCAGGAAGACGGAAAATTATTAATGGGAACTTGGTATCTGGATGAAGTGAAGAGGAAGTTGATTACATATCAAGGGTGAGCAAATTCTTCATTAACTGGTTCAGCAGGATGCTTTGGAAAAACTGGGATACAAAGTCCACTCAACAAGGAGGCAAAATAGGCCAGACTAAAATTTGATCACAGAGGAGATGAGAATGATGCTGGCAGATCTAAATCTACAAACATGATATCCTTTCTTCTCCAAAGCCAAATCTAACCTACAAAAGATGCAACTTGTCTGGCTGTGAGTTTGAAGCCATTCTGGATTACACAGTGAAACCCTGTCTCAGAAAAACAAAGCAAAATAAACCAAATCATGGTGGAAGGGCACAGTAGATGCATGCTGTTCAACTCACTGCAGCCAAAAGTAGAGAGAAGGGAGGCCCTAGGGACAAGAAGACTTTTTTTCAGGTCACATCCCAGCTTCTAGGCACCTCTCTGGGAGGTCTGGAACACAACTTTGCATAGTGAATGTCCCCCAAAAACCTGAAAATGCCTTCTTTGCTCTTATCCTCTGCTCCTCAGTCTGGATGCAGGAAGAAATATGTTAGGTAAGCAGAGGGTGAGTTTATCTAGTATTACCAGTTTTTAGACCAACATTCCTTAAGTGATTGGCATGCAAGATGCAGATTGAACCAAGATCTGGCCCAAAGGTTTAAAGTAATAAAGTAAAAGCAGGGATCAGGGAGAGATTAAGTGGCTTATATGCCTGCTTGGCAACTTCAAGGTCCTGAGTTCAACCCCTAGTAAAAAAAAGGAAAAATAAAAGCAGATTTGGGACTGGGGACATAGCTCAGGGACACAAGTGCCTGCCTGGCAAGTGCAAGGTCCTGAGTTTGATACCCAGTTCCTGAAAGAAAGAAAGAAAGAAAGAAAGAGATTTATGAAGTTTCATCCTGGCTTTAGTTACTAGTGGGCATCTGTAGGCCCACCCTGAAAGTCTCTACTCTGTTATAAATTCAGAATTCTATTATATGATGACCTGTAAAAAATATTCATTTTCAAAGATATCTATTACTTGATCCATTGTCAAAACTGTCCTCATGGTATTTCTAGCTTTTTTTTTTTTTTTTTTTTTTTTTTTGTAATTTGCGGGACTGTGGACTGAACTCAGGCACTTGCGCTTGCCAGGCAAGTGCTTATTCTACTGAACTATCCCCCCATCCCGGTATTTCTAGCTCTTATCTAAGGCCTTTCTTTCTTTCTTTCTTTCTTTTCTTTTCTTCTTTTTTTTTTGAGTCAGAATCTCACTGTGCAGTTCAGGCTGGTCTTGAGCTCACTTTTGTAGCCCACCCAGGCTGGTCTCAAACTCACACTGATCCTCCTGCCTCAGCCTCCCAAGTGCTTGGATTACAGGTGTGTGCCACCACACCCACCACTAGCTTTTACCTAAACTTTTTTTTTTTTACTTTTTTCTTTCTTTTTTAAATTTTATTTTATTTTTCTTGTTTCAGAACTTTTGTTTGTTTGTTCATTTTTATGGCCAGCTCAGCCTGCCCTGAGGTCAGAGCTGGAGCAGCATGTGGTTCCAGGGATCAAACCGCAGTCCCTGAAGCCACCCAAGCTTTCCTAAACAGGTGCTTTAGACCATTGAGCCATCCTGCCGGGCCCCTTCTTTTCTTTTGTTTTCTTTTCTTTTCTTTTTTCTTTTCTTTTCTTTCTTTCTTTTGTCTTTTTGAGACAGGGTCTCATTATGCAGTTCAGGCTGGCCTTGAGCTCACTTCTAGTCCAGGCTGGTCTTGAACCCGCAATGATCCTCCTGCCTCAGCCTCCCGAGGGCTGGGATTACAGGCATGTGACACCATGCTGGCTTTTTATCTAAAGTTTAACTGAAATTTTTGTTCATTTTATAAGCTGAATGGTAATCCCTGAGCTGTGTGAATGGTGCAGGGTAGTGCTCACCATTTCAAGAGTGCCCCATTTGTTTGTTTGTTTTTAAGTTTTATTACTTTTATTTTTATTTTTTTTATTTTATTTTATTGGTTCTGAAGCGAGGGGGAGAAAAAAGAAGAAGAGAAGTTTTCTTCTCTTTGAACTAGGAGGAAGTACTTGTACGTATAGTCCAATGTTTCATAATTGCAGTGGGTTACTGGTGAAACTGCCAAAATTGAAGGCTGTTGATTTAAGCCTCTTACAGCTCATTGTACTGATCTAGGTCTGCGTTTTATGCCTCATAATTAAGCTTTTCTGTTGGGTAATCAAGTGCAAGCCAAAACACGACCTGTCTAACAAAACTTTCATCATTTGTACTTTCCAAATCAATACAAATCTGAGGGTCAAATCTCCTCAGGATAGCCGGGCGTGGTGGTGCATGCCTGTGATCCCAGTACTCGTGAGGCTGAGGCAGGAGGATCAGTGTGAGTTCAAGACCAGCCTGGGCTACAAAAGTGAGCTCAAGGCCAACCTGTACTGCATAGTGAGACCCTGTCTCAAAATGACCAAAAAAAAAAAAAAAATCTCCTCAGGATTAACTTTGGAACCATGTGCAGTGCTTTGTAGAACTGTTGTCAGTGTCAGCCATCGGGATGAGTCATGGCTGATGCTTGACCAGTATGCTCTCTGTGAAAGCCTGAGAGAACGTTTTCTCCCCAAGTGACTCTCCCTAGGCACACTATACTTCACTTATCCCTTTCTTCTGAGGTCCCATAATCTCCTTGACCAGAAAATTTGGGAAACCCCTGAGTTATAGGATGTTACAGCACAGGTTCTCTTACATCCTGAGTCCTCACTGACCTTGAGGGGCTAGAGCCAAAATGATGGCTATCCTCATAGCCCTTCTTTTTTTTTCTTTTTCCAATTTTTGGTTTGTTAACTTACATTCTCAATCCTCCAGCAGAAAAGTTCCATTATACAATTACTTCATAACATTGGTAATTGAGCTCAACTTCACTGCCTTTCTAAATATCATACATCTTAGCCTTAGTTTGACACTGGTATTTTCCTTCAATTATTGATATTCTAATAAATTTCTGCATATTGTGACAAAAACAGTTACACATTTTTACACAGACATTTAGGAATCTAAGGATGTACAAAATTGTAGCCTGTCAAGCTTATGGTATTTCACCTAGTCTCTTATTCTCAATTAATACCCTTTTTTTAAAAAAATCTTTTTGTTAACCAATCATTTACTTGAGAGAGAGTATAGCAGTAATTGAGTTTACAATAGAAGCAGCACACATCTGGACGTCCCAAATCACATGGATTCCAAGCGTAGTTTATTTCTTTTTTCTTTTTTTTTTTTTTTTTTAATTTTTTTTTTTTTTTTTTTTTTTTTTTTTTTTTTTTTGAATTTTTTATTTATTTTATTTACTTTTATTTATTTTTTTCTTGTTTCAGAACTTTTTGTTTATTTATTTTTATGGCCGGCTCAGCCTGCCCTCAGGGCAGGGCTGGCACAGCACGTGGTGTGGGGATTGAACCACGGTCCCTGCAGCAGCCTAAGTTTTCCTAAGCAGGCGCTTTAGACCACTGAGCCATCCTGCCAGAACCCCCAAGCATAGTTTTAATGTTGCTTCAAAAATCTTTGATTTCAATTTAGCTGTGTTATGCCTTTCCATTTTTATTTCTTCTTTAGATTTCTTATACTAGGAAGACTATATGATATTTACAAATGTAGGTCTGGTTTATTTCACTTATGAGTATATGCTCAATATACATCCATTTATATATGAAGTCTTTCAGTTTATCATTCTTTATAGCTGAGTAATATTCCATTGTATAAAAATACCACATCTTTTTTTAACCATTCTTCAATCTTAAACTGCTTTTTTTCTGTTCCCAAGAGTTTGCAACATCTTTTTAAACTATATCTTCCTTAGGGCTGGGGAGATAGCTCCGAGGCACAAGTGCCTGCCTGGCAAGTGCAAGGTCGTGAGTTTGAACCCCAGTCCCGGAAAAAAAAAAAAAAAACTATATCTTCCTTGGATAATTTTAAGGGGCCAGGGAGATAGCTCCGTGGCACAAGTGCCTGCCTGGCAAGTGCAAGGTTGTGAGTTCCAACCCTGTCCTGCAAAAGAAAATTTTTTTTAAATATTTAATATTTATATTTATTTAATATTTATATTTATATTTAATATTTATATAAATTAAAATAGAAGTAAAAAATAAATAAAAGGAGCATAAATCATACCTTGCAATGTTTGTATGAAAAGAGGCAAAGCTGATTTTTATTTAGACTTTAGAAATGCAGTAGTACCACCTGAAAAGAAAGAGGCTATATTATAATATCTATCACCTCCAAGATAACCTGGTATGGTGGGAGATTCGAGGACTGATGCTCCAAGACTTTGCCTTCCTTGTGTCTTTTTCTTTGTGGTCTTGCTGGTCCTTCCATCACCATTCCTTTTCTTACTTTTCTTCTGAAAGTGTGAGCTCAAGACTGTATTATTTATGATTTCTATTCTATCACTTCTGTTATAGTTTGTGTCTAGTTGTCCCCCCAAAGCGTCATAATTTCTAATTAACTCATGGTCCATTGCCACCATGCCCAGCCCAGTATCAATCCCTGTCTGAGCATGTCCCAAGGGCAGGGCAGGCACAGCACATCAAGGATGAAACAGGCCTCTGCACTCTGCCTAAGCAGGCGCTTTAATCCACTGTGCTGCCGGGCGTGGTGGTGCACACCTGCAACCCAGCACTTGGGAGGCTGAGGCAGGAGGATCAGTGTGAGTTTAGGACCAGCCTGCGTTACAAAAGTGAGCTCAAGGCCTGCCTGACCTGCAGTGAGACCTTGTCTACTGAACAACTGGACAATTTCCATACTTTAGCCATTAAAAGTGCTAGACCCAGAGCCAAAGGACAATCTGACTTTTCAGTTTCCTCTCCTGGTAAAACCAGGACCTTTTGTCTTTTTTTTTTAATGAGCAGAACATTTATTGAGGGAAAGAAAGCTCCTGTCCAAGAGAGGGACAGGAGAGCGGCCCCAAGTGGGTGTCCCCCGGAAGCTGTCTCTTCCAGGGACTTCTGTAGAGAAGACATGGGAACTAGCTTAGATGGGTATGAGGTGGGACAAAACTGTGGTCAACCAATGAGATTACAAGCACCATTGCTCAGGTAAAATTGATTAACATCGGGATCCAATGGGAAGACAAGTCACATAGCAAGTGGGCAAGAACACCACCTATTGAGCTTGGGCTCGTGACTCTTTCCAGGGTCTTTTAAGGTGATTGATACTTATTTAGCATATCAATCCCTGATGCCCACCCTTAAGGAAGTATATAGTTGTTTCTGTTTACTCTTGAGATCTGGCCAACTGCGGAGGAGTGTCTGTCTGTAGTTGAGAAGTCACCTTGTCTTCCATGTCATCCTTGAGAGCCTGGCCCTGTCTGACTGCCTATAATATTTTTGTCTGACTCAACTGCTTACAACATTCTCCACTCCGAAGAAATAACCTGAACTGCCATAAAAGAATTATGGGTGATGTTCGCTCTGGCTTCTTCATCCTGAAAGGGGTCGTAGTTGTGAGCCGGCAGTCAGAGATACTCTCCAGAGGTCTTATCTAAAGGCCCTCAATAGACCCCAGGCATTTTTATCTTGGGTAGGTGGAATCACTTTAAATCTGGAGAAGACAGATCAAAGAAACTATTAAACATACATGGGCCAAATAACATCAGCAGAATAAATATCCTTTTAAGTTTTACCAGCTCTAGGATTACTTGGGCCACATCAATTGTCAGAAATAGGGAAAACACTGAATACTCTCTAGTTTACAAGTGAGGCCACTGGCTGGGAAACTACTGATGTATCTGCATGAGCATCTATTGAAAGTTTAACAGGCTTTCTCTTTATATTGGCAGTTAACATGGGTTCTCTCAGGCTGAGAGGCAAAGTCCCATGACCACCTCAATCTCAAACTTCCTCTGACTCCATCATAAGCACTTTCTTTTTCCCTCTCTAGCAGCTTGGGTGTCTGTTTGAAATGTCTGTTGTCTCTGTCCAGTTCTGACTGGCCTTCATTTGAGGCTGCTAGTATCACCATTTTTATTTTCCATCTATAATTCCATTCTGTATACTTTCTGCTGTGAAACATCTCAACTCTAATTCATTCCTGTGAACGCTTCTAACTTTTACAGCTTGTGTCAGATATCTGGGGCCCACTGAACAATGTATATAACTTTTAGTTTTTTTTTTTTAAAATAATTATTTATTTATTTATTTATTTATTTTTCTTGTTTCAGAACCTTTATTTGTTTATTCACTCATTTTTATGGCCGGCTCAGCTGGCCCCAAGGGCAGGGCTGGTGCAGCATGTGGTGCCGGGGATCGAACTGCGGTCCCTGAAGCCGCCCAAGCTTTCCCAAGCAGGTGCTTTAGACCACTGAGCCATCCCGCTGGCCCCCAACTTTTAGGTTTTAAGGCGTCCTGCAGGCATCCCTGCTCAAAGGTGAGGGCATCTTCCCCTGTAGCGGATTTCCTGACATAGGGTTAAAGTGATAAGAGGAAGCATCTTTGAGGGATTGCCCTGCCCAAGGAACATGAAGATAGTTTCCTTTGTAATGAGGCAGAAAAGCAGAGAAGACTCAGTTTACCTGGGCTGTATGAGATGGACAGCTAAGGCCTTGTTATATCTCTATAGACAAAATCTGGTGGATCCCAGCAAAAGGAATCAAAATGTAATCAGACATATTCACTATAGGTTTTACATGGGTTTTGGTATCTTCTAAGAAACAATAAACTTTGAGAGATTAGCACATGTATAATCAAAGCATGAGCATTTTAGCTAACACACTGGCATTTGGACTTCTTTATTTATGAAGTCTGACAGTTTGATATGTCCTTTTAACTTATAATTATCTCTAAATTGAGAACTTAAGAAAACTGGACTGGGGGCCCAGCAGGATGGCTCAGTGGTCTAAAGTGCCCGCTTAAGAAAGCTTAGGTGGCTGCAGGGACCGCAGTTCAATCCCTGGCACCACATGCTGCACCAGCCCTGCCCTCAGGGCAGGCTGAGCCAGCCTAAAAAATAGATAAATAAACAAACAAAAGTTCTGAAACAAGAAAACTGGACTGGATTAATATCTTATTTTTACTGTCAGTGTTTTTAAATAATCTAAGTATAGTATGGCATATTTTTCTAGTTACATTTTGTGAGAGAACAGGGACATCAGCAAGTTATTTTTATTTGTACAAAACTTTTTGTAAGAACTTTTGGCTTTTTAATTGAAAAACTCATATTGACTGAAATAATAACATCTTTAGTAAAAATGTCTAATAATTTTTTCCAATTAGCACACATATAATGTATTATAAGACACTAGGCAATCTTACTTTGGAGAAATCTAATCTATAAGGTCACACCTGTATATACTATAAACATGAAGTACCAGAGTTGCATCAGAAATCAATGAGGCTAACTTAATACACTTATCAATACACAGCATTTAGGCTAAACCATTGTCCCATTCAGTGTTTTAGATATGGTCCCCACTGTCAGCAAGGGGCACTGTTGAGGGAATTTTCCTTTTAATACTGTGGCTCTGAGTTTTATGTCACAAATATAAGATCTGACTCTATAGACGCAAAGCTGTTATACACTGTGTAGCCAGTGTCTCTAGTGTTGACAGGATATATCTGTCCCTGGGGATCTGTTTTAAGTAGCAAAATATCTTTTAAGTTTTACACATGAATAATATATATTACATTTGTAAAAAAACAGCGTAATTTTGATTAGTAAGCAACCTGAATATATTGCAGTATCTCAGTTACAGCTAAAGCAAGGCATCTTTTAAAGTCTGTTTCTATTGAAGTGTGACAACTGGAAGGAAAATCAGGGTTGGAGAAGAAGAAAGAGACCTGTGTCAATGTCCAGCAATAGGCTGGGTTTTTCTCTAGTCACCATTACTCGGGGCTCCTCCATGGAGATGACAGGCAGAGATGATAGTCCAGCCAGAGGGAAGAGGCAGGCCCAGTGCCCTTTAGTCCTACTGGACCATCTGGGAAGCTGAGTGTGCAGTCTTACTTCTAGCAGCCACCTTGGTAGTCAGGATATGGCTTGTGGGCCTCTTAAGGCAGTCTCTCTTATAGTGGCCTGGATTTTGACAGTGATAGCAGGTGAACCTCATCATTGAGCTCTTCTTGGAGCCTAGAGAATCAGAGCTAGGGTCTGTATTGAGGCTGCAAAGGCAGTGATTTTTTTTTTTTTGGCTTTTTGAGACAGGGTCTCACTGTGCAGTTCAGGCTGGCTTTGAGCTCACTTTTGTAGCCCAGGCTGGTCTCGAACTCGCAGCAATCCTCCTGCCTCAGCCTCCCAAGTGCTGGGATTACAGGCGTGAGCCACCATGCCCGGCAAGGCAGTGATTTTTTGATCTCTTTTGTTTTCTCTGTCTAGTTTTTTCCAGTCTTCACCATAGGAAATTGTTTTCTTAGTGTCCTATAAAGTACCAAGTGAGTTTTCCGGAGCAAAAGTTATCTTTTATAACTCTTTTTTAATGTCTGTAAGATGAACTTATCTGTAAGAGTCATCTGTCCCTCTACTAAATTAACATTTCACAAAGTATGCTTTACCAGTGTCTCTATTAAACATTTTAAGAAATCAGAGGGGTATTTATCTAGTAAATAGCTAAAATTTAATAACTGAAGGCTTGATTCTAGTTCTTAGGCTTTTAAGAATACACACTAGAGGGGCCCGGTGGGATGGCTCAGTGGTCTAAAGCACCTGCTTGGGAAAGCTTGGGCGGCTTCAGGGACCACGGTTTGATCCCCGGCACCACATGCTGCACCAGCCCTGCCCTCAGGGCACGGGATGAGCCGGCCATAAAAATAAGTGAATAAACTAATAAAGGTTCTGAAACAAGAAAAAAAATTCTTAAAAAAAAAAAAAAGAATACACACTGGAAAATATCTTTTAATCAATTGGCTGCCTGGCTATTAGGCTAGGAGGGATCTGAAATGCTTTGGTTCCAATGGGAATGGATGGTTCCTTTGGCTACCTATCTTTTGATCATTGAAAACAATATGATATTCATCTCTAAATGTAATAGCAGCTGTCTTTTATTATAAGTCAAAGTTTGGTTTAAGATTTTTTTTTTTTTTTGTAGTTACCACTGCATTTATTTTCCTATAGCTAGTCTTCAACAAATCTGCCTTAAAGTTAAGCACAGAGTTAGAACTGGATCATTTGGCCCTTTCTCTTCTTGTCTCCTCCCAGTTCAAAGTGCTTGCATCTCTTAATGGCCAGCATTCTCTTTGATCTGCAGTTGGGCTCCACACACTCAAGCCTCAGCACAATCTTTGTCGTTTTAGCCTTCTTCTGGAAAATGGGTTTCGTCTGACCACCATAGTCACTCTGCTTCTGGTCGTAGCACCTCTTTCCTTGGGCATAAAGGGAATCCTTGCCCTTCTTACACTGGGTCACTTTGTGAGGCTGATGCTTGCCACACTTCTCACAGAAAGTCCTTCGGGTTTTAGGTACATTGACCATCTTGGCGGTAGAGTTGTGTACGCGATGAAAACAAGAAGCCTAGCACCCTAACTCCTCGCCTCGCACCACTCGCGCCTCACAGGAAAGGCTGGTTTAAGATGAACGGTGATCAGTCTGAGTAAGTCCTCTAAAGAAATCAATGTATCTATTTATTTATTTTTTTGTCTTTTTGAGACAGGGTCTCGCTATGCAGTTGAAGCTGGCCTTGAGCTCACTTTTGTAGCCCAGGCTGGTCTGGAACTCGCACCAATCCTCCTGCCTCAGCCTCCTGAGTGCTGGGATTACAGGTGTGAGCCACCACGCCCGGCTAAATCAATGTATTTAGAGTCATCTAAAGATCTTCTAAGCTGGGCGTGGTGGCACATGCTTGTAATCCCAGCACTCAGGAGGCTGAGGCAGGATGATCAGTGTGAGTTCAAGACCAGTTTGGGCTACAGAAGTGAGCTCAAAGCCAGCCTCAACTGCATAGTGAGACCAGACTATCTGTTGTAGGTCGCAGAGAAAAAGACACAACAACTCTGGAAGTTCTAAAGTGCCCATTTACATCTTAAGGGGCATTGTCTTTGAAAAAGCTTCTATAAATTTAACTAAGAATGGGTGTAGCCCTGTAGAGGCCTGGATTACAGCTGACCTAGAAGCTCCACTCTCTAGACTAAAAAGGCAAATAGGGGAAACCTTACTTTCGGTAATGAACCTTTTGTCTTATTTCCAATAAAACTCTCCTAATTTCCTCCCGTTGGTTTGTGACATTATTCCTCCATATCCTGAGAAGACAAGCTTGGTTTGTACATAATTGTTTGACTGTGTCACCACCAACAGCTCTGCTTTGATTTCCCTATAGAATGTTTTGTTTTGTTTTGATTTGGTTTGTTTTTCAAAGCATTTGGTAGAAGCCGGGCGTGGTGGCTCACGCCTGTAATCCTAGCACTCGGGAGGCTGAGGCAGGAGGATCGGTGCGAGTTCAAGACCAGCCTGGGCTACAAAAGTGAGCTCAAGGCTAGCCTGAACTGCACAGTGAGACCCTGTCTCAAAAAGACAAAAAAAAAAAAAAAAAAAGTATAAGATTTCTGCCGGGCGTGGTGGCGCACGCCTGTAATCCCAGCACTCGGGAGGCTGAGGCAGGAGGATCGCTGTGAGTTCGAGACCAGCCTGGGCTACAAAAGTTAGCTCAAGGCCAGCCTGAACTGCACAGTGAGACCCTGTCTCAAAAAGACAAAAAAAAAAAAAAAAAAAAAAAGCATTTGGTAGAGTCTACAGTGCTGGGATTACAGGCGTGCGCCACCACACCCGACAACCCCAGATCTTGGGAAGCTGAAAACAGGAGGATCACTACGAATCCGATCTCAGTAATGAGCCCCTGTAGACCCTGTACTAAATACATTAAAACAGCAACAAATGATGAGTCCCAGTATACAAACATTGATGACCTTCTCAGAAGTCAAATATTAATCCGGGCATGGTGGCGCGTGCCTGTACTCCAGGCACTTGGGAGGCTGTGGCAGGAGGATCAGTGCGAGTTTGAAACTAGCCTGGGCTACAAAAGTACGCTGAAGGCCAGCGTGAACTGCATAGCGAGACCCTGTCACAAAAAGACAAAGATTAACATCTACCCAAAAAGAATGTAACGTGTCTGGTTCTGCAGCCTTTGAGGTATATATTCATCACATAGGCTCGCAGAGGGCTGCAATCTGATATCACACTGATTTTATTTCATCCCAGCTCCCCACTGCTCTTATCTCTATCCTAGCACAGGTTACACGCTTGCCGCGGTTTCAGAGCTTATTTGGTGACCAGGCGTGCGCGCGCCTGCCGGGCCACCAATCACCGGCGAGCGCACAGGAGCGCACGCGCCACGGCATGGGGCAGGGCTTCAGCATTCTCCAATCTCCTCAGACTTTTGGGTCTTCCGCCGCTGTGATTGGTTGTCCTCGGATGACGCCAAAGGTTGCCGGGCCCTATGACTGCTTCGCGGGGCGCTGTGGCGGAAGTGGAGCGGCGAGGCTGCAGCTGTGTAGGTCGGTATCTTCTGTGCTGTTTCCCGGGCCAGCGGTGCCTGGCTTCCCTCCGCTGCTTGAAGATGACGCGCTTCGCCCTCACCGTGGTCCGGCAGTGAGTATTATTGATGCGGGTTCTTCTTTGGAGCCTTGCGGAGGAAGGAAGGGGCTGATCCCCGGAGCGGTGCGCTGCTTTCCTCGGACCTCAGCAGCCTGAACCGCTGCGGGCCGGTGTCCCACATGGGGCTCAGCTCTGGGGGTCGGGGCCCAGTCCTGTCGCTAGCCCCGTGCACCTTTCCTCCTCGCAGATCCCCAAGTGTAGGGAGATGCTACTCGTCGGCCGAGGTTGTCGGTCCTGGCCGGGCGGCGCAGTCCTCCCGTAGATGCTCTCGTCACCCGGCGGCGGGGGTCTCGGCTGGCTTTGCATGTTTGTTTCCTTGTGCTCCACGGCAGAGCACAGTCCCGAGAGAGCAAAGAGAGCGCCGCCTCCTCTCAGCTCACCAAGCGCTTCCAGTAGAACAGATGGCTGCAGACCAAGTTTGCCTCCACATGCCCTGCTTGACCCCACCACACGTGTGCAGGGGAAGGGAAATTCAGTGCGGCCAAGAGTAGAGGTCTCTCGACACGACCCGGGTGGGAACCCGGGCCCCGGAGAACAGCCACGTGGGCTGTTCCCCCAGCGCTGACCTCGTCTTTCGGACCAGTTTCCTAATAACGCAGCACAGGGGAGGGCAAAGGGACTTTCTTAGCGCAACTCTTGAGAATTATAGCCAGAGATAAAGTGTAGGGCCTGTTAACACAAATGTTTTTTTTTTTTTTGACAGTTCTGAGGATACCTCTAATTCAGACAACGTACATGTTTATCAGACCAGCGTTGTGAGTGGGGTCTGTTTAGTAATGCACCGAGTTACATAGGTTTTTAAAAATATATGATAACCATATCTACCTTGGAGTTCACAAGGAACGCTGATTTATTTATTTATTTATTTTTGCTGACCAGGATTTCGAACTCACAAACTTGCACTTGCCAGGCAGGTTCTTGTGCCATGGAGCTATCTCCCTGGCCCAAAGGAACTCTGATTTAACCTAGTCAAACTTTAACTAATTTTTGTCCTGCTTTTTATTTATTTATTTTTGGTGGATGTGGGAATTGAACTCAGAGCCTCTGCATTCTATTTCACAGCCTTCTAAAAGATTTTTTTTTTTTTTTTTTTTTTTTGAGAACTTCACTTGAAGTTGTCTAGGTTCAAACCACAGCCTTATTGTCTCAGCCTCCCAGAGTGCTGGAATTACAAGCCTATACAAGTGTGCAAGGCTCCTGTGGGAACATAATCTTGGGAACCATCGAAAACTGACCTTTTTAAGTTAGGAGGTTTTGGCGCCCAGCAGGATGGCTTAGTGGTCTAAAGCCCCTGTTCAGGAAAGCTTAGGCGGTTGCACAGGGACCGAGTTTCAATCCCCGGCAACACTTGCTGCGCGAGCCCTGCCCTCAGGGCAGGCTGAGCCGGCCATAAAAATAAATAAGCAAAAGTTCTGAAACAAGAAAAAAAATAAAATAAAAAATTTTAAAAAAAATTAAAAGGTTTTAACCGCTAAATTAGGAAATCTAGTTTCTATCTCTTCTCCCTCACCTTTTTTTTTTTTTTTAAGTATTTGGTACATGGGCTACAGGATCTCACTACATAGATGCGACTTCTAGTGATGGGACTCCTAGTGCTTCTCCTATTTTCAGCCTCCAAAGCACAGGGATTGTAGGTGTGCCCCACCAAGCTGGGTGGGGCTGGCAGGCACATCTGGATTGAACCCCAGCCACTGCATCTGCATAAGTAGACACCAGACTTAGTGGCCCATACTTGTAATTCCAGCACTTGGGAGGCTGAGGCAGGAGGATCAGTGCAAGTTCGAGATCAGCCTGGACTACAAAAGTGAGCTCAAGGCCAGCCTGAACTGCATAGTGAGATCCTGTCTCAAAAAGACCAGAAAAGGAAATGTAGACAGTCCACTGAGCTATCTGGCGGGGTTCCTCACTTCTTTTTTGTTTTTGGTGAGGCCAGGGTTTGAACTCATGACCTTGCACTTGCCAGGCAGGCACTTCTGCCATGAAGCTATCTCCCCAACCCCTCACCTCTTTTTTTTTTTAAACCTTTCCCCCCGCCATCTCTTTTATAGACTGCTTTGGGAGGCTTCTTTTTTTTCTTTTTGAGACATGCTGTACTTTAGGCTGACTTAGAACTCGGTGATCCTCCTGCATCAACCTGTGAAGTGCTAGGATTATAAGGATGTTCACCAAGCCTGGCCTTGGGGAGGATTTTTGACTTGATCATACAGTTTAACTGGTAGCAGAACAGAAAGTAGAGTCCTCACTGCCCTTTTTTAACACAACTTTTTTGGACCTAGCCAGCACAGTGCCAGACAAACAAATGATTGAAAACTTGGGAGTCATGGGCCATCTGGGCCAAGACCCTCTCCTGAAAAGTAAAGTGGCCTTTATTCAGATTCTTTTATAGACAATAGCTACATAAATGTGTGTTTTATTCCATCCCTGCTCCTTGGAAAGGGCTAGATTTTGGAGGTTGTCATAAGAATTATTTTAAAAATAGCTATTATTAAATTATGTGTCAGAGACTGGTATAAGCCAAATCTGACCATTGTTTGTTTATTTATTTATTTTGTCTTTTTGAGACAGAGTCTCACTGTGCAGTTCAGGCTGGCCTTGAGCTCACTTTTGTAGCCCAGGCTGGTCTGGAACTCACACTGATCCTCCTGCCTCAGCCTCCCAAGTGCTGGGATTACAGGCATGTGCCACCACACCCGGCTGACCTTAGTTTAAAAATGAGGAAACTAACTTGTTTATGGTCATCTAGCAAGTTTGGTAAGCAGGATCAGAACCAAAGCAATTATTGCCTCTTTGTTGAAGCCTGGTGGATTGGTTTTGGCTTTTTTGAGACAGGACTTTGCCATGCCGTTCAGGATGACCTTGAGCTCACTTTTGTATCCCAGGCTGGTCTTAAACTCATAGATCCTCCTGCCTCAGCCTCCTAAGCACTGTCCCCGCCATGGGACTGGCGATTAAACTGAGGTCCTTGTGTTTGTCAGGCAAGTGCTTATTCTACTGAGCTATCCCCACAACCCCTGTTTCTGGCTTTTAAATCTTCTGTATTTGCAAATAAATTATTTGATATGAAGGAATGATGATTAAGCTGTATTTATTTATTTAGTCTTTGAGACAGGGCCTCACTATGCAGTTCAGGCTGGCCTTGAGCTCACTTTTGAAGCCCAGGCTGGTCTTGAACTCGTGTGCACCACCACTCCCAGCTTAAGCTGTGTTTATGACAGAATATCAGACATTTTACATTTCCATGTGTACCAAAATTTGTCCCCAAAGCAAGGCCCAAACCTATACTAATTCCCGTGAGTCTTCTCTCATGGCAAGCTAAGAATTGTCTGTTGAATTTTGTCCTTACACAGACAAAATAGGAATTGAACTTTTCATGAGATTTCTAAAGAAATGCTGTGGAATATACAGCTGGATGAGTGAGATAATGTCTAGTGCAGAGCACTGTGACAACATGCAAAGTAAATGATGCATTTGGTAGGGCCTATAAATGGCAGGTCATAAGACCTCACTTCTTGGCACAAGCATATGGATTCCTGCAGGGCTGAGTGCTCTGTTCTGGAAATGGATCATGCTGCAGAATTTGAAAGTGAGTGGTGTTATCCTGACTCATTTAAAATATATCTCTCTGACCTTTCACTTCCTCCAGGCTTCTCTGGCTATCACAGCTGACCTTGGATGAAAGTGTGTATACTAATGGCTAACACTATTTTAACTGTTTTCCTTCTCCCCAAACTAATTTTATCTTTTATCTTTTTTTTTTTCTTTTTGAGATAGGGTCTCACTATGCAGTGGAGGCTGGCCTTGAGGCCAGGCTGGTCTCGAACTTGCACCAATCCTCCTGCCTCAGGCTCCCAAGTGCTGGGATTACAGGCGTGAGCCACCACGCCCGGCTCCCAAACTAATTTTAAATATTTTTGTCCCAGGATTTATATAAGCTTCTTGGTAAAGCTGATAAAGGTCTGACAACTAAGTATTTATAAAAGCTTTTGGGAAAAATATTTTTAGATTCCTACTTTGTAATACTTATAAAGTGGTTTGAGCCGGGCGTGGTGGCACACGCCTTTAATCCCAGCACTCGGGAGGCTGAGGCAGGAGGATCAATGTGAGTTCCAGACCAGCCTGGGCTACGAAACTGAGCTCAAGGCCAGCCTGAAGTGCATAGCGAGACCCTCTCTTAAAAAAAAAAAAAGTCACTTTAGTCGGGCGTGGTGGCTCACGCCTGTAGTCCTAGCACTTGGGAGGCTGAGGCAGGAGGGTTGGTGTGAGTTCGAGACCAGCCTGAGCTACAAAAGTGAGCTCAGGACCAGCCTCAACTGCATAGCAAGACCCTGTCTCAAAAAGACAAAAAAAAAAAAAAAAAAATGGTTTGAAGAGGAAAATACCTAGTGAATGTTAAAAGCAAGTGCTGGCCATTGCTATTATTATTTCTTTATTTATTTGGAATCAGAGATAGAACTCAGGACCCTGCACTTGCCAGGCAAATGGCCATTATTAACACTTATAGCAGCAGTAGTGCCCATTGATTTATAGCTAAAAGAAATTGCTTACTATATCTCAGCTGTTCTTCTTTTTTCTTGTTTCAGAACTCTTGTTTATTTATTTTTATGGCCGGCTTAGCCTGCCCTGAGGGCAGGGCTGGCACAGCATGTGCCTGAGATCGAATGGTGGTCCCTGCAGCCGCCTAAGCTTTCCTAAGCAGGCGCTTTAGACCACTGAGCCATCCTGCTGGGCCCCTCTCAGCTGTTTTTTTGTTGGCTAGAGTACTGTTAGATGGTCAGACCCTACCTTTGTGAAACCATTAAATTACTGGGATTCCATTTTTTGAGATGACATTTTCACAAATATTTTTAATCACAGCTTTTCATCAGATGAACTGTTGAGATTAAATTAAAATCTTTAGCTAATCTTTTCAGCAGGTATCCAGAAAGTCAAGGTGTGATTTTTTTTTTTTTTTTTTGCGGGACCAGGGATCAAACTCACGACCTTGCACTTGCCAGGCAGGCACTTGTGTCATGAAGCTATCTCTGTGGCCCCTGAATTTGTGATTTTTTAAAGACCTCAACTTTATGGTGGCTCTTTTTTTTTTTTTTTTTTTTTTGAGACAGGGTCTCCACTATGCAGTTCAGGTTGGCCTTGAGCTCACTTTTGTAGTCCAGGCTGGTCTTCAACAATCCTCTCCTGCCTCCACCTCCCAAGTGCTGGGATTACCGATGTGTGCCACCATGCCCAGCATGTTTCTAGTTTAAATTTCCCCTTCTTGGGGCCTGGCAGGATGGCTCAGTGGTCTAAAGCGCCTGCTTAGGAAAGCATAGGTGGCTGCAGGGACCACCATTCGATCCCCGGCACCACATGCTGCGCCAGCTCTACCCTCAGGGCAGACTGAGCCGCCCATAAAAATAAAAGTTCTGAAACAAGAAAAATAAGTAAATAAATAAATTTCCCCTTCTTTGTCCTGTATTCTGCTGTTCATCTGAGTGGTGGTTGCTGGTCCTCTGCTTGCATCCATTTCTTCACATTGTGAGTTGATTTGGGGTTTGGGAAATCTTTTATTAGCAGCAGTGATAACAAGGGCAAATCAGTGGTTCCTACAGGATATAAATGGTTTTGTGTATAATTCGCTTATCTGTAATGTGTATAGTTTTAGATTAATGTAGCTATGGATTTAAAACTAAGACTTTCCCTGTACTTCACATCCCTGTACTTTTCAGAGAACTCTGCCAGTGTTTCTTGTGCAAAAACACTTTTTTTTTTTTTTCGTCTTTCTCAGACAAGTTCTCGCTATGCGGTTCAGACTGGCCTTGAGCTCACTTTTGTAGCCCAGGCTGGTCTCAGTCTCCCAAGTGCTGGGATTATAGGCAGGGGTACACCAATAATATTTATTATTGCCCTTCTTTCTAAGTAGGTGGTATTCTCTTTATATAGTCTATACCTTACCTCTCCTACTTAATTATATAATGTGATGACTTTCTCACATCTATACTTAGTTCCTCTCTCTGCTCTCTTTGTTCTGTCTGTTCTGTGTTGCTCATTGGTAACGCGAATTGAACTCAGGACCTCATACTTGCCAGGAAGGTGCTCTGTCACTGAGCTGTATTCCCCCCCCGCCCCCCCCCGCCCATTTTCTTCTTTTAAGTGATATTATGTCGCAGCCCATTTGGTAGATAATGATTTTGTTGTGGTGGGGTGATTGTTGTCTTTTTGAGGCAGGGTCTTATTGTGTAGCCCATGCTGTCTCCAAACTCAGTGACAGTCCTACCTGAGCCTCTCCTCCTGAGTGCTGGGATTAAAAACATGGGCCACACTACCAGATTTATTATTATTATTATTATTATTATTATTATTATTATTGCCAGCTCAGCCTGCCCTGAGGGTGGGGCTGGTGTGGCATTGCTGGGATTGGTGTGGCATTGCTGGGATTGAACCTTGGTATCCTCTGCCTGCCTAAACTTGCCTAAGCAGGCGCTTTTAGACAGCTGAGCTGTCTCTGATGGCCCTAGATAATTTTTTTTTTTTTTTTTTTTTTTTTTTTTTTGTGGTACCAGGGATGAAACTCTGAACCTTGTACTTGGCCAGGCAGGCACTTATGCTGCTGAGCTATATCTCTAGCCCATTGATAATATTTTTTTGTCTTTTTGAGACAGGGTCTCACTATGCAGTTCAGGGTATCCTTGAGCTCATTTTTGTAGCCCAGGCTGGTCTCAAACTCACACCAATCCTCCTACCTTAGCTTCCCAACTGCTAGGATTATAGGTGCACACCACCATACCTGGCCAAAGATTCATTTAAATGTTTAATGCAGATGTTCTCAGCAGCGGGGGTGCTGGGTAAATGGGCATAGGATTTGACCTTCCATGGTTGAGTGCTGGTGACCCTCTAGGCAGGAGATGCTCACTCCAATTCTTGTTCTCAGGATATCATCTAGGCCTTGGGTATCGTGCAGTGGTACAAGCTCTGGCTGTGCCTGGGAGGAACTGAAGCCACAACTGATCATGGCATGCAGATGATCAGTTAGATTGGTAGCCCCTGGAGGTGGGGGGCACTAGTTGACATTCTTAAGAGAGGAAGTGATAGCAATGTATTAGACAGGCACATCGGGCTGGCTTTGGGGCACATCGGGCTGGCTGGAGGCGTATCAAACAGGCTTGAACTAGCCATGCTCATGGTCTGTATAAAGAGCCACTAGGAGCTTCTGTGGGACTCTGAGATCCATGGCCCGAGGCCAGTGGTGTTAAACACACTCTTGGTGGGGATGGGGTGCCATGCTGCAGGGCTTGGGCACTGTGTAGCCACTATTTCCATGCTGTGTGTGCCTTGCACTTCCTGCGCTAGACAGGCTTTCTTTGGCGTGGGTCAGCAGGCAGTAACCTGAACTCAAGGCCCTTTCATTTCAGCTTTTCCTGGGCTTAAAGAGCCCTTCTGCTGTAGGTCTGCCCCATTTCATTGGTCTTGGCCCTCATCCTCCCTCTAGCCTGTCAACCCAGCTGTGTTGTGGTTGAATTTCCAGGCCTCTTGCCCTTCTGGTTGCTTCAAGAATGTTTGAGTTTGTTTTGGTTTTTCAAGCCTAAGAAATAACAATATCCGGGGCCCAGTAGTATGGCTCAGTGGTCTAAAGCACCTGCTTAGGAAAGCTTAGGTGGCTGCAGGCACCATGGTTCAAACCCCGGCACCACATGCTGTGCCAGCCCTGCTCTCAGGGCAGGCTGAGCCTGCCATTAAAAAAAAAAAAGAAATTATATCCACACCTCATTTCCATGTGTAGTGGTCTACAAAGCAGTTCTTCATACTGTAGGAGGTAGAAGCTGTGCTATGTCTGGGATAGTGGCAGAACCTGCTGGGCACAGGGATTCTAGTGTCAGCATTTGAGCCAAGATGCCCCAACAACCAAGCACCAGGGAACAGTTGTTTCTTTCTAAACTAAAGCCTCTGTATTGAGGTTTAATTGCATTTTGATACTTTGTTAAAAGACGTAAATTTGGGGGTTACAGTTTGGGTACTGGGTCTTTAAGAGGCTTGCCATCACTCCTGTAGGGAATGAGAGAGGGCAGGCTTTGTGGAGCTCTGCATTTCTTTCTTGTTGTAACCTGATGTTCTTTCCCTTGCTCAGTTGTTACTAGGCTCTCATATTTTGATCCTGCCTACTGGTAAGTTTTTCCTCTATTTTTAGAGAAGGGTCTACAAGTTGTTTAGGGTCCCACTATTAGATCGGACTCAGTAGTCCCACCTGTTTACAGTCTTCCACGAGCTAGGATCACAGGCGTGCATCACCATGCCCAGTCTCCATCACTATATTAGTGTACCCAGGGTGGCAGGGCTGGCATAGCAGGCCCCGGGGATCAAACTCTGGCCCCTGTATCCGCTGAGCTATTTGCTGACTCTGTAAAGAAATTTTTTGTCTTTTTTTTTTGCAGGACCAGGGTTCAAACTCATGACCTTGCACTTGCCAGGCAGGTACTTGTGCCACGGAGCTATCTCCCCAGCCCCTTTTTTGTCTTTTTGAGACACAGTCTCACTATGCAGTTCAGGCTGGCCTTGACCTCACTTTGGTAACCCAGGCTGGTCTCAAACTCACACTGATCCTCCTGCCTCAGCCTCCCAAGCCCTGGGATTATAGGCGTATGCTACCACACCTGGCTGTGAAAGTAATTTTGATCAATACATTTATTTAGACAAGACTAACAAATGTGTATGGTACAGGGTCTTGCACAGCTCAGACTCATAGTGATCCTCCTGTCTCAGCCTCCCTAGTGCTGGGATTACAGGTGTTATAGGTGTTCATAATCACACCTAGTTTCAGGGACAAGCACTGCACAGGGCCAGCATGGCATGTGATGCTGAGGATCAATCCCAGGTCCTTTTGCTTGCCCAGGAAGACACATAGACCACTCAACTATCTTCCTGGGTCTTAGTGGCATTGTTCTCTTGCAATTCACTTAAAGATGATTACTAATCTACATATTTACATTATTTGGGGGGTGGTCTGAAGTTTTGAGTTCATCGTTAGAAAAGATGAATGAAATATTAATTTAGAGTAAATTGTATTTTTACAGCTTAGATTGAAAAGTGTGTTACAAAGGTTCATATCTTCATTGCTGATGTTTTTTCCCTCCTCTCTAAAGTAACAATATGATAATACTTTTTCTTCCTCTTTATTTTAGTGGAGAAACAAGACTTAACAAGGAAAAAGTACTTCAAGGTTAGTATAACTTGACTGCGGGGTGGGTGGGGCACTGCATGGTGTTTAGCTGAGCTGTCGTGGGTGCAGGGGTACAGTCGTTCCCCATGAGCCATGACGAGCACTTACGACAGAGAGGCAAGTGCTCTAGTTGAACTTGTGGAAGGAATACATGTCCCACTTGAGCTTCACACCTGAAGCTCACTGTGGCCAGCTCAGCAGATTGAGGAGAACTGAGAATTGACACCAGTCTCAAAGTCTTAAATTATGACAGTCTAGATTTAAAATTGTTCCATGAGCTGAAGGAAAAGCTTACTGGCTTTTTGGTGCCAGGGATCAAAGCACAGCCCTTACAGTTGCCTAAGCAGGTGCTTTAGATTGCTGAGCTATCTTGCTGGCCCCCATACTGGCTATTGTTAGCATTTTTCTTTTCTTTCCTTTTTTTTTTTTAAATGTGTTTAATACAGGGTCTCACTACAGAGCTGGGACTCTAGTGAGTCTCCTGTGTTTCAGCCTCCCAAGTGCTGGGATCACAGACATGCGCCTTTGCATGCTGGAGAAGGAAGTTGGGGCTCTGTGCTCTGCCTGAGTAGACGCCTTAGTCCACTGAGCTATCTGGCTGGCCTTAGCATTTTTTTTTCTTTTTAAGACAGGGTCTCGCTATATTGTTCAGGCTGGCCTTGAGCTCACTTTTGTAGCCCAGGCTGGCCATGAACTGGTACCTATCATCCTGCCTCAGCCTCCCACATGCTGGGATTATGGCCTTAGCATTTTTTTTTTTTTTTGTCTTTTTGAGACAGGGTCTTGCTGTACAGTTCAGGCTGGCCTTGAGCTCAATTTTGTAGCCCAGGCTGGTCTCAAACTCTCACCGAACCTCCTGCCTCAGCCTCCCAAGTGCTGGGATTACAGTGTGTGCCACCACGCCCGGCAGCCTTAGCATTTTAATGCTAAAATAATTATTTAATTTGAGTGGCCACAGGGAAGACTGAAGAGCATTCCCATCATTGCCCCACCGTCTTCTGGCCTTTTCTGTCCTTGTGCACTGGACTCTGTGCTTGCCCTGGGAGCCAGCTAGTGGCTTTTTAAGAATACTTTGGGTGAACTTTCAGCTGGTTGTGCTATTTTTTGCTGTTATTATGAAAGCATTTAGTTTTATTTTGGGGGGTAGGGATTTATGGGGTTGGCAGAGACTGGTTTTTGTTCCCAGTGTGCATGCCTGCCTCTCATTTCTGAGCTGACCTGGTTGGCTGCATGTTGGGCCTTTGCTTTCAAGTCACATGAGGCCACTCAGCCTCTGCTTTCAAGTCACATGAGGCCACCCAGCCTCTGCATTCAGTTCCCTGCCTACCTGGTTGGTCTTTCAGGGGTTGTCTTATTTCATTAGAAGGTGACCATGGAATGTGAATATGCTTTTGTGTTTACATCAGTTTTTTTAAAGTAGGAAAATTTATTGGGGAAATAGAATAGGGAAGAATAGCTTCTGAGGGACAGGAAAGGTCCTGAGGGGCTTCATTTGTAAGTTTTTTTTTTTTTTTTTTGAGACAGGGTCTCACTATGCAGTTCGGACTGGCCTTGAGCTCACTTTTGTAGCCCAGGCTGGTCTCGAACTCACACTGATCCTCCTGCCTCAGCCTCCCGAGTGCTGGGATTACAGGCGTGCGCCACCACACCCGGCTTCATTTGTAAGTTTTTATTCATTTTCTGACTATAAATTGGATGCTTAGTGCCTGGCAGGATGGGCCAGTGGTCTAAAGCGCCTCCTTAGGAAAGCTTGGGGGGCTGCTGGGACCGTGGTTCAATCCCCGGCACCACATGCTGCGCCAGCCCAGCCTTCAGGGCAGGCTGAGCCAGCCATAAAAATAAATAAACAAAACAAACAAAAGTTCTGAAACAAGAAAAAAAAATTTTTTAAAAATTGCATGCTTAGTTTTTTTTATGCAGTCTTAACAGGCAGTAGACCTTTGACTGTTACCTGGTGACTGGCGTGTAAGCTTTTTCATCCTCTTCACTGTCTCGTTCTAGCCTTTTCTTACAACATGCCTTTATTTCTGGTTGGTTTTTTTTTTTTTTTGTTGTTGTTGTTGTTGTTGTGAGACAGGGTCTCACTGGCCCAGACTGGCCTTGAAATTGTATGATATTTCTGTTTCAGACTCCTGAGTGGTAGGATTAGAGGCGTGTGGCTCACATTCCTGGCTTGCCTGTATTTATGCTTGCTTTTCTTTTGTCCTTTCTTGCTGGCCCTCTGGTTTTGAAACACTGCACTGTTTTTGTTCGCAAAAAAAAAAACAAGAGGGGACAGTGATACACAGCTCATTAAAACATAATGTTGGCTTTCCTCCCTCATAATTTACCAATGAAATAAAAGATAGCAACTAGAGTTGACTTAGTGTCAAGAGAGCTGCACTGGACAATGGTACTTCTCTATTTCCTTGGTTCCCTGTAAGTCACTGGGAAGAATTCTGCAGCTGCCATACATACCATAGTAGCTGGTAATGAGCTTGAATTCCAAAATTTCCTATTTTTCAGGTGTGATAAAGTCTTTATAAATCAGGAAACTAGAGCTGGGGAGATGGCTCAGTGGAATAAGTGTCTGCTTGGCAAGTGTAGGGTCCTGAGTTCAATCCCCAGTACCACAAAAATAAATAAATAAATGAATAAAATGTAAATAAATAAATAAATCAGGAAACTTGAGTGAACAGGAAATGTCTGACATTGGCAGAAATGCTGGTGTCGCAGTGATCCGTCACCCACTGAGCAGACTGTCTCCTGGGAGCTCTCTGAGGCTGTTCAGAAGCACTGCCCTCTTGTGTGGCTGTCACACACATCGTGTCACGCAGCTGTCTTCCAGGATCTCACTTCTTTCAGTGTCAAGATTCCTGCCCATTTCTGGACTAACACTTCGATAGCCTATCTTGTAGTTGTTCTAACTTTACCAAAGTATTTTCTGAGCTCTGCATCAGGAGCTATAAGCGAAGTGAGTCCATAGGATCTCACTATGTGGTCCAGGCTGGCCTTGAACTTTGAGTAATACTCCTGCCTCAGGCTAGTGAGTACTAGGCTTAATCATACCTGGCTATGACTGCTTTATTCTATTTTTGGTGGTACTGGGGATTTTACTTGGGACCTTGTACTTGCTAGGCAAGTGCTTATTATGCTGAGCTATCTCCCTGGCCTTATGACTGCTATATTTTTTATTTTATTTTATTTTTCTGGTAGGACCAGTATTCAAACTCATGACCTTGGTTCTATGGTTCTATGGTTTGAAGGAAAAGTTATACAGTAAGAGCACATATCGTGGCACACTGACTGGCAAGGGACTTAGTCCCATGTATTAGGTGCTGTTGGAGTGAATGTAACCTGTTGGATACATGCTGTTTCCTTTATCTGTATAGATTTGTTTTCCCTTATTTTAGGAAGACTCAGCCATTATTTCCATGCTTATCCCTGTTTTCCTTGATGGCCTCTAGAACCCAGTTAGCTACAGACTGAGCATATGTGCCACCCAAGCCCTGTGTTGTATCTTCACCCCAAGGTGTGCTATGGGCAGGTGGTTGAGTCTAGTGGACACAGTCCTCACAAATGGGCCTTGTAAAGGGGCCCAGAGCTCCTGCATCCTCTTCTGCCTTTGGAGTTTGCAGGATGTCAGCACACTGCCTCTCAGAAGAGGAGCTTCCACAACACATCATTGCTGGGACCTGGGGTCCACACTTCCTGCCTCCAGAGTTCTGAGAAATAAGTACCTAATCTGGCACTTGGTCCCACACCTTCCACCCAAGACAGCATAAGTGAGGGGTCTTCATTTTCACCTTAAGATCCCACATGTGTCTGCCGCCTCTGGGCCATGTCTGGGTAAACCAAAACATGCTTTATCCACAGAGGGCTTTTCCCTTCTCAGCAGTTCTGGTTTTTATTTCTTTGGTTCTTTTAGAAAGTTGTCTGGTAGTTTGTGATACTTGCTATTAA
>PVJA010030745.1:0-25528 GCA_004027025.1 Myocastor coypus
TTTTTGTGTGTATTCAAAAATTATTTCTGTGCAGAGCCCTCCAGAGAGCCAGGTTGCCAAAGAGAATCAAAGCAGTAATATCTTTGCTGTACTGGTACTGAATAACCTTCCAAGATGAAGAAGTTCTGAGGGAAAAAAAAATAGCAATGATTCTATGCAAAGCAAAAACTGATGGGGTAATTTCTCTACTCATGTTAATAATAATGTTTTCAGTCCTACATTAAAATGTTGCTCACTCGGTCCACCTATATTGGTCGGTTTTTCATTCCTGAGGCAAAATATATGCGAAAAACATTTGAAGAGAGGAAAGATTTCTCTGCTTCATGCTTTTAGAGGTCTCAGCCCATGACTGGCTGTTTCTGCCACTATGGGCCTGAGAGACTCAGCCTCACAGTGGATGGGCGTGACCAAGGACAACTGCTCACCTCGTGCTCACTGAGAAACAGCAAGAGGAAAAGAGCGCAACAGAAAAAGACTTGAGTGACTGCACACACCTGTAATCCCAGCACTTGGGAGGCTGAAAATAGGAGGTTCCTCTCAAGTCCATTCTACATAATGAGACCCTGAAGACACTGTAGACATGGTACTAAATGCAGAAGAAAAGAAAAAGACTAGAGGCAACATATAGTCTCCGAAATCATTCTTCTGCAACCTGCTCTGTCAGGGAGGTCCCAACCTCTGTTTCATAATCTCTGAATGATGAAGTCAAAGTACAGAGTCATCAGTGGATTCATTTCCTTAAGGAATTAGAGCCTCAGGATCATATCAGCTCCCTGAAGTGCATCAATTTACAACCAAATGTTCAGCATAATGATGTTAGCTCCAAACCCATGCAATCAACCAGGCCAGGCATTCTGAGGTGAGTAGAAGATTTATTGGGGGCATCAAGCAGGCTGGCTGTCTAGCAAGCCAAGACAGCAGTAAACAAAGGGAGGTAGGAGACTTTATAGGATCTTTCAGGGAACATGGTCATGGGCTGCAAGAGTCAGTCTTGGCAGGGCTCCCTGGTCTGTGGGGGACCTTCAGTGTTAACAAAGTGGAGTTTCCATGGTTGCTTGTCTAGGTCAAAGTGGACTTGTTCTGTGGTTTGGGATTTGGCTCTGCATGGGGCCAAGAGAGAGTAGGTCTGCAGGCAGGGTACCTGGGAAACTAAGAGGGAGAGTATTTGGGGCAAGGTGCCTAGGAAGCTTTGAATCCTGACCTATCAAATGACCCCTTTGAGGGGACATTTTAGATAATAGCCATAACATTACCACATATCTCCAATCTAAAGAAAAGTATAACAATGGTGAAAGGTGGGGAGAAGGGGAGATGAAGGGAGGGAGAGAAGGAGGGAAAGAGAGCGGGAGAAGGAGAGAAAGAAAGAAAGAAAGAAAGAAAGAAAGAAAGAAAGAAAGAAAGGAAAAGAAAAAATTCAAAATAAAATCTATATTGCCTCTATGGCTTTGGGGGGCATATTTGAGAAAGAACCCCATGAACAGTGCAGGTATGCACAGCACTTCGTCATCAGAGAATCTCAGGAGCAATGATGCATATGTTTTTGTAAGACATTTACATTTTTCTGAGGAACTTCTAAATTGAAGAAGCCAGCTAGGGAGCCCACTATTCACCACAGCCAGACTTTGTTAGTCAGGAATATAAACCCCTCCAAAGAAGAGTATGTCCTGATCTGTAAAGCCAGTTCATATTATACTTTCTACAAAACAAGGGACTTTGCAGATGTGATCACTGTTGAGGACCTTGAAATGGGGACAGTGTCTTACGTTATCTGAAAGAGACCAGCATAATCATGGGTCTTTAAAACCCAAAGAAGGAGGCAAAAGAATAAGTGAATTAGGAGGTGAGACTTAGGAATTCACCTCAGCACTGTTGCTGGTTTTGAGGATGGAAAATGTTCTGAAATCAAGCATGAAGGTCACCTGAAGCTGGGGAGGGCAGGAATTCTCTTGGGGCAGCTCTACAAGGAGCATAGCTCCATGGACACCTTAGCTTTAACCCAAAGAGTCCCATTTTCAGTGTTCAGTTTCTACAACTAATATCAGATCTTTGTGTTGTTTGAGGTGATAACTTACCATGGCAATAGTAAACTAACAATGGAATTTTTGTTGGTGTTTTTGTGTTTATTGTGTTTTTCTTGTCTATAGTATGAAAACTCTGTCACCTGCTATAAGACTGAACTGCACGCTAGCTCACTCCTCTTCTCTGCTAGCGTTTATCCAAGTCCCTGCCCTTTCTTCTCTGTGCAAATTAAGAGCCCTTCAAAAGCAAGAAAGCCAGTAGGCTGAGGCAGGAGGTTCAGTATGAGTTCGAGACCAGCCTGGGCTACAAAAAGTGAGCTGAAGGCCAGCCTGAACTGCATAGTGAGACCCTGTCTCAAAAAGACAAAAAAAAAAAAAAAAAAGCAAGAAAGCATGAAGTCTAGCTCCTCACTCAGTAGGGCTCCTTCATTCATGGCAAAGGTCCTGAGACCTGAATTATTTGAGGTTAACTGCATCTATAATAAAAGGTTATTTGCATGCCAAATTAATACTTTAGTAACACTAAGTCCCAGGGAAAAAAAAAGCAAACTATGAACTTAAATGCCTCAAATATGAACATCACTCATCTGCCTGATAGGGCATGATACCTTTGATCCTAAAGAGTTTTGTGCAACTCCACATGTTTGTGTTTCTCCTTGAGCTGTTAAACAAAAGAATCTCATTACTTATAGAAGGCATGATTAGTTCACTAGCATCATAGAATGTGATATGATTCTGCAATGTGAAATACCTCCTTAGAATCTGTCTGTACCCTTAATGCAGTGTTATCAGCTGTGCAGTTGATTCTTGAATGTTTTTCTTTTTCTTAATAGTTCCATCAGGCAGAGGAAAATGATCTTCTAGAAACTCACCCAAGAAGCTTTCCATCAGTAGGGTGATCTCTTTTAACACAATAAAGTGTCTTGTCATCCAAAGATAGTAGGAATATGGGACTATTTGAATAAGCATCACTAATTGCAGGTCAAAACAATAGCCCATCTTTTATCTTTTATTGGCTCATACTATCGTCTCTTCATTTTTGAAATGGTCTTTTCTGAATCACTTAATTCTTTGGTGTTTTAAACTATATGGACAATAGTGCAAGTAACAAGAAAATTTCACTTATAAGGCATCTAGTGTGTAAAATTGAAGTAATATCCACTGTAGAAAGTGGCTTAATTTAAATATTTTTTTTTGTTTGTTTGTTTGTTTTTTTTTTTGAGACAGGGTCTTGCTATGCAGTTGGGCTGGCCTTGAGCTCACTTTTGTAGCCCAGGCTGGTCTCGAACTCGCACCAATCCTCCTGCCTCAGCCTCCCAAGTGCTGGGATTACAGGCGTGAGCTACCACGCCCAGCAAAGAATTTTTAAATTTAATTTTATTTTTTTTTCTTGTTTCAGAACTTTTGTTTGGTTATTTATTTTTATGGCCGGCTCAGCCTGCCCTGAGGGCAGGGCTGGTGCAGCATGAGGTGCCGGGAATCGAACCGCGGTCCCTGCAGCCGCCCAAGATTTCCTAAGCGGGCCCTTTAGACCACTGAACCATCCTGCCGGGCCCCTAAATATGTTTAGCATAACATTTCATGTGTATTGTCTTGTTTCTAGATCTGTTAAAATGTGGAATTAAAAACTAATGGATAAAGCTAGGGTGAAAGCTATATTTTAATATGTATTATATTCCAAGTGATATATTAATCTACTCTTGACTCTGCTAATATTACCAACAAAATTGTGTTTGTGACATTTTGTACATTTTTTGTAAATAAAAATTGAAGAACCTCCAAAGAAAAAAAAAGACAAAGAAAAAGAAAATGTCTGTACCCATTGCCAAGCAGGAAGAATGTGTTTTTCTAAGATATTAGGGATTTGCAATGTCTTTCAGAAAACTATTAATTAACTGCTTATATGCAGGACTCTTTTTAACAATTTAGCTTAGCATTTACAATAATATCTGAAATTAGTGTAAAAGAAATTTTTAATTTGTTCATCCAAAAATAGAGTAAAAGGCCTTTTTGCTAACTAAAAAGCCATTATCATTCCATTGCTCTCATCAGATACTATTTTAATTCCCTCTATCTTCAATACAATTAAATATTCATAGCTGAGCCATAGCAAAAACATTTTTTTTCTTATTCTATATTGATTCTGATAATATAAAATGCTGATGACTTAGAATCTAGTATGATTTTCTTAAAGTCTGGTTAGAAAGAATATGGAGACAAAAGAATGAGAAAGAATCCACAAGCAGAAGAGCTTTTGGTGCTTGTCATTATTTGTCTGTGTTAACGACACTGGCCACACACAGGACTATGAAAGGGCAGAGGTGCTAGGCCCTGGCAGGGGCTGAACCTCAGCACCCACAGAACTCTGTGGATCATCCTGACTTTCTCCCTTGAAGAACCACATACAGGAAGTCCCTATGGTGCCCAATACCACTTACCCTTCTTGCTCCACATCTAAAGAGATGTCCAAATTAAGCAATGACTGTTCTATCTGTCTGGTACGTTATACACCATCATATGTAATTAAAGAACCATAGCCACTGTCTGGACCTCGGACATATTTATATATTACTAGAAATTGAAAGGAATATTCTATCATGTTCTGGGATTTTTAGTGAGAATGTAAAGGCACATACCTAAAATTAGGGATATTTTCAGTGCTTATATATGTTCAATTCATTGTCTTGATGTTTCACAATTCTTCATGTTACAGATTTATGACCTGAAGAATAATGATATATATTACCTCATAGTTGGTTTCTTGCTCTTTTCCCAAATTTTGTGATCCTTCACCAGACAAGAAGTATGACAAAAATAAATTGAGGGATGCTTTTGCTCCCTTGCCCCTTCCGTCCACTGGTACCTAAATATGAGACCGGCCTGGGAGCAATGACCAACTAGCAAAGTGACTCCCTGAGCTACAGTGACTGATGGAAGAGGAGTAGATCAGGACTGGAAATTGTCTTAGTGACTGATGCATCATTGTTATTTATTATATTGACTTATACCATACATCCTTGAAAATGTGAAATAAAAACAGAGAAAAAAAGTTTTAGACAGATATTCACATAGCAGGCTAGGCAGCCTGCAGACTGCTGAGCAGGCATGACATCTTGGCAGGGAGCACTGAGAGAAAGAGGAAAATGGCATTATTTAGGAAGAATGGGGCAGTGTATTATCAGGGTCAAAAGAGTGGCCTAAAAAACAAATAAGTTTGTTGAGATCAATCCTTTCAATTCACCAGGTGCTCAAAGTGCTGCCAGAATCAAAGAAATGTGAATAGATAAATCATTGAAACTGCTTCTTATATTCTTATTTTTCTATTTAATATAACGTTTACCTGCTTTGTGATGCTTAGCTGTATATACCTCAACAAGGTTCTCAGTCCTTCAAGAAGATAATAGAGTGAGATCGGTGGGTCAAGTGCTCAAGACTATTATCCAGAAGACGAAAAATCTCACTTGCTAATTGAAATTTCTAAAAATCCATGTATGAAGGCCAGTAAGATAGCTCAGTGGACTAAGCGCCTACTTAGGCAAGCACAGGGACCAGCCTTTGATCCTGGGCACCACTTGCTGCATCTATCCTGCCCTCGGGGCATGTCAAGCTGACTACCAAGTCCTGCCATGGTGATGCACACTTATAATCCCAGTGCTGGGGAGGCTGAAAATAGGATTACTACAAATCTAAACTACATAGTGAGACCCTGTGCCAAATACATTTAAATAAATAAATAAATAAATAAATAAATATTCGCATATGATCACAGCTATGAAGGAAAAATAAAAATCAGAAGCTCAGGGGAGAGGAAGCCCATGCACACTCACTTCAACAAATGATAAATGTATAACACGGAAGCATGAACTAAAAGAGCCTTGACAAATGAACTTTAGTCAATGAGTAGGTGGCAAGGGCAAGATTTATCAAAAACAAGTGAACCAGAGTGGTTTGGTGTTTCTGTTTTATTCTTATAAATTCACACTCACAAACTACTAGCATTCTTATACTATACTGCCAGTACGTATAGCAATCAATAATTATGTTTCAGTATGTACAGTCTATGCAAAGATGACACCAATGATGAAATGTCGAATTCATATAAGAAAGTATGATTTTCCTCCTATTTTTCAACATTAAAAGGTGAGTCAAGTCCCATTGGATTTTCTTTGCCAGGGAACATCTCCTGAAACATTATTTTAAGCAACAAAACACTTAATGGGAGTCTTCTTTGATTTAGTGAAAATCAAATACATACATATCCATGTTTAAATTTCTTCCAAGACAATAAAATAAAGAGAACTCGTTTCCTGTTCCCTTTACAAATTACAGTACAAATTAATTCTCTTTCCTTCCAGTTCCCAGGACTACACAACACGTTTTTCAGGTCTCGCTGTACTCAGATTCACATCTCTAGAGAAAATGTCTGTGTTCTGGACAGGGGTAGTAGGTATGGTTTCCCATGGTGCCAATTTCAATAACGCAGAAAGGATGTGGATCAAAAAGTGAAAAGGTAAAGGAGAATAAAATTTCAATAGTTCTGCTCCCTTGGTGCTTTGTCTGAAAGAGTCACTTGCACTTGAAATTTCCTTCCATTTGCTTTTTTTTTTTTTTTTTTATTTTGAATTGTGGAGCCCAACTGTGTCTCTGTGTTAAAGAAAGGAGAAAGGGTGCCTCAGAAATGTCAGAATCATTCTTTGTGTGAGTCTTGAAGCTTAGATCGATGGGTGAGAATATTTTATTGATCTGCTTCAATGTTTACTGCAGTGTGAGAACCTGAAACAATGATGAGATGCTATTTAAAAATTGGAAAATAGGGCCAGTGAGATAGCTCAGCAGTCTAAAGCATCTGCTTAGGCAAGCTTAGGCAGGTGCAGGGAATCACCGTTTGATCCCAGGCACCACATGCCATGCCAGCCCTGCCCTCAGGGCAGGCTGAGCTGCCCCCAAAAAATAAAATAATAATAATAGTAATAGTAATTGGAAGAGCCCAAATATACACTATGCCAGGCATAGCTTATTTTTTGAGCAAAACCACATCATGTAGTAGAAGCCAATGCCCTGGGGAGGAAGATGCCACGTGGGAAGACTCAAATGCAATCCCATTTCTTTGCCGTCTTACTTTTAACCTCAGGTAGGGCCCTTAGGCTGAACTTTATCTGTTTCATCTGGAAAATAAAATCATAACACCTGCTTCCTGGGGCTCAGATAAATGAGATTGCAAAGTGCCACACTGCACAGATGCCAATGTGCCTTCCTCTCTTTTATCATAGCAAGTAATTTACACTAATAAATACTCAAGAACTTGGCCCAAGACCACTGATCCAGCCCCCAGATTTCACAGAGAGTCTCTAATTCACTGCAGAGGGTGTCTTCTCACTTTTTCTCTGTGGTGCACATTTCTAGACCAACCTGGAGAACTTTGAGGTATCAGTGGTATCCACCCATCTTTTCTTGCCTGTGATCATGACATCAGTAATCTATGATGTGATTTTTGTTCGATGATTTGCTTTATCTGACATTGAGTAGCTTGAGTCCGACCACCTGACCTGAGGCTGCAGATGGTAACTGGAAAAAGTTATTCAAGACGATTCTCGTTTCTGGCACATGACTCACTGCCAGGAGTTAGCAGCCTCCATTCCACCCACATGAGACACAGGTCTGGATATTCTGGCTATAGAGTCTTTTTCCCTGGGATGATGGAGGTTTCTACAACTCCATTAGCAACTTTATCTCATTTTAGAATAGGCAAAAGGCATTAGACTGCATGTTTATTTGCCATAAATGATATCACTACCCAGGTACCCTGTATAAAAAAACTATGTAGCCCTCTTCTGGGCTCAGAAGAAATATGTGTCTTGACCAATAATAGATACTGGCTGTGGAGACTGAGGACAGTATTGGAGGAGGGACATATAATAGAGTTAAAACCTCATTTATTGGACTCCTCAAAATTTTATCTTAGATCGATATGGACACTGAAGATTACTCGATAGCTGGTTTTATCCAAACAGGTAGAGCCTGATGTCATCATTGGTCATTGCTTGACCAGGAATCCAACATCCAAAGACAATACTGATTCATGACCAATGCCAAAAGAGGTTCTAATAATTTTGCATGTCATCAGGGACAGTGAGGCCTTGTGCTACCTGATCCCTCACAATCTCACAAACCTTGAGATCCAAGGGCTTGCATAACATCTCTGGAAACCATCTGTATTGGTCAGGGTTTTACTTAGAGAAGCAGAGCAGATATAATATAAGGAATGGATATTAGCACATATATACAATCTATAAGACATTATAAGATTGCCTTACAATAGTCAGCCAGAGTCAGATGAGGAAGTGTGTAGAGGGCATCTGCACACCTTAGACTGAAGAATTCTATCCCAAGGTCTGAAACTCACTGCAGTGCTCCGTGTAAGTCTCTACCCATCGGCTGATGGGTCTGTGATAGACACTGAAGTGTCTGTGATGGACGCTGAAGAGTCTGCAACAGAATGTGAAAGATCTAAGCTGGAGGCTAAAGAGTCTGCACTGCAAGCCAGACGATGAAGTCCAGGTCGAACGCAAAGACTGAAGCTCCTGTGACGAAGTGAAATCTTGACTCCTTCCTCAGCTCCTTTATAAAGTCTCTTTGTGCTGAGTCACTCTGAGGTGGGCCCATTGTTCCCTAGAGTGGAACCAACCATACTCTAGCATGGGCCCTTGATCTCCCTCTAGGGAGGAGCCAATCATATCCTAGGCAGGCCCAGGTCACACTTTAGGGAGGAACCAATTGTACCCCAGGGCGGGGATCCCACCAACAGGGAACCGGGCCACTGATTCATCCAGCCAAGTTGACACAATGTATCAACCACTACACCATCAGAATCCAAGCCCAGCTCTGTTGGTTTCACCATCACTTCCAGCAGCTGAACTCAAAATAAAGTACACAAACACAGATACAAAATAAACAAAATGTACTATCACAGAAAGAAAGGAACCATAGAACTTTGAATCAGTTTAGGTTTTTAAGGCAAAAATCTGCCTGCTTTCTATCCCTCTGCTTGAACTATTGATCTCCTGTCAGATACATGTATTCTTGATCAGTCAAAGATGGCATCCCATGGAGAATGTAATGAAGGAATCCACAGAAGGACCTTCCTGCCCATCTATTGTCTCTCCTCCTTGTCAAGATGCAAAGCGATGATGCATATGTGTACAGTAAGTACCAGGTGTAATAAAATCATTGTCCAAAATCAATACTTTCCTATTGACTTTAGGCTTGCAATATTAGCACAGGTGGACAACAGTTTACAAAAAGCTAGAGTCACTGAGAACACACACAGATCAAAATCATTTAAAAAAAAAAAAAAAAAAAAGATAAAAGACCTTGATTTGAATTTGGTATAGCCATTTTGAAGGACCCTCCAACTTTTCTGATAATGACTCTTTTAAGCTATTATATAATTTGATGACACTCAAAGATTTTCCTCACAACTCAACCAAAGGCTGTGCAATACCAGTCTGAGATCAAGGTGTTGACAGGATTCTTCCTGAAGTTCTATGAGGGAGAGTTTATTCCATGCCTTTCTTACAGCCTCTGCTGACTTGCTGGTAATCTACAGTGTTCCTTGATTTGTCACTTCATCTACTCTTCCTGTTAATATGGTACTCTCCGTGTGTGTGTGTGTGTGTGTGTGTGGATGTGTGTGTTTGTGTCTGTTTGCTTGTGTACAAATTTTCCCTTTGTAAATGGACACTAATCGTATTGAATTAGGTCTCCCCCACAATTACCTCAAATATTAAAATGTTTCACAAACACCTGATTCGAAAATAAGGTAACTTGCACAGACACAAGGCTTTAGGATTTCAACATTTCTTGAGACCATACACTGAGACTGTATAAAACATGGGATAAAGCTGGTTACTTATAGGCGGATGGCCACAAGTCCTCAAACTTAAGCTTAATCTCTCTCTCTCTCTCTCTCTCTCTCTCTCTCTCTCTCTCTCTCTCTCTCTCTCTCTCTCCCCACCTCTGCTTTTCCCTCTCCCTCCCTCTCTGTCTCCAAACTACAGTGAACTATGCAATGCACAGTTTTTGAAAAATATCACTGCTCCAGCAAAACATATACAACACAGACAGTGAGTTGTCACAGGTTGCATTAAGACTGCATTTGTAAATTTAATATTCCCTCTGTCTTAACTCAATCCTATGACCTACTTTCACTTTAGTAATAGTCCCTGTGAGAGAGCCAGTCTGGTCCCCAAAGAAATTTGTAGAGGACCTGCCTCTGAATGTTATCTCTGGAAGATCTAACTGCATCACTTGGGTGAATGAACTATTTGCCATCAAGCATTCACCATGGGCTTATAAATGCTGGGCACACTGTCTGTTGGAAGCCAAACATCTCATTAACCATAGCACGAACCAGCAGAACCTCAATGACATACGTAAGTCAGCCAAGAACAGATTTATTCACTGGCTCTTTTCTTTCCTCTTGCTGCCAAATCTAGTATTTCTCAAATTACAGAGCCAGGAAATCAATTCTGATGCTGTTGCATTTTCATTTTCTGAAGTCTCTGGCTGTTCAAATGCCTCGTCTACACACAAAAAATTTGTCAATCCTATATCCTGGAACAAAGAGCTACAGCATTGTTTAACTCAAAGAAGTAAAAACCCGGTTAAAAAAAAAAGAAGAAGAAAGAAAGAAAAGGAAAAAACACCTTCTAGCTGAAGAAGAGCACTCACGCTCAGTGAGGACCCCTTCTGCAGTCATTCCTCTCCCTCACAGCCACTTCTTGTGTCAGCCTTGTTCTTTGAGTACATTCGTTTCCAGCAAATTCTTCATGAGAGCACTAGAAGAACAGCTCCATTTTATGACCACCGAAAAATCAGTAATCATGCCATTGAGTATAATCAAAGATCAGAAGGATTCTTCCACCTAAATCCCAGCATGCAATCACAAACACTTTTTTCCAAACATCGTTCAATCCATTCCAATTATAAACTGAATGTCCCATAAATTCTAAGTGGGTATAAGCATTTCTTTAAAATGCACAATAGAAACCCTAAGAATTCTGGGAAAGTGGCACAGTAGAGAAACATTTAGAACCTTTATGAGTGACATTGAAAAAAATAAGCTGTTGCAAAATAAATAAATAAATAAATACATACATACATACATACATACATACATACATACATAAATAAATTTGCAAATGGTGACTGTCCCACAATCAAAGAGAGAGGTAGAAAGTGCTTGGCTTGGTTTAGGTTTTTATAAATGGTAAAAGGAATTTTAAAATAATGTAAACATCCTACAATGCAAGAGCAATACAACCCCATATATAGCTTGTGTGTATGTATGTTTATACATGTTTGTGTTATATGCACATGACTCTGTAACCACATGGGTATGTGTATCTATATGTTTGAGTGTACAACTGCGTACATGCATGCATGTGTATGTATATGAAGACATTAGTTCTCCACAGATGCATCAATCCTCTTAGACACATCAGTCTTCCATATAACTGAAAAAGTAGAAGTAAAGAAACTTTTTTTTGTTGTTGTTGTTTAATTTAGGAAAGGGACTTCAGAGTGTTCAGGATCTCATTACTAGATCAGACTCATAGTGATCCTCCTATTTATAGCTTCCAAAGAGCAGGGATTACAGGCATGTGCCTCCACCCTCAGTCTCAACTGCCATCTCAGCACACCCCTGGGTCCTGCCTGCATGGCAGGCTGGATCAAATCCCCAGCCCCTGCGCCTGCTTGCAGGCACTTTAATCAGCTGAGCTACTTGACCAGACCTAAGAAACAATTATTAACTGAAGCCATGATGCCTAAAGGAGGGGGACAGGGAGGGTGGTACAGACAACCAAAAAGGTTACGTAACAGGATCTTGACTGGCCCAAAGAGCTTTCAAGGGGAGAATGAAGGAAGCGAACGCAGAAATCGAGAAGCAGAAAGCGAAAAGAATGCTACATGAAAACGCATTTAGGTGGTAAGGCAGAGCAGGCCAAGGCTGACCTTGCCCAGCTGGCAATCAACTGGAAACAACGGGAGGAGGCTGCGAGGAAGAAAGGAGAGGAGAGGAAAACAAAAGATGGCAGGACTTTGTTGGGAAAACGGATGCAGTTTCTTTCCCTGAATAAGTACACGTTGCCTGTGGGAGGAGGGGCCCGGGAGCCTCGCGCTGCCAGGACCGCTGCTGCTTTTGGTCTGTCTGATGCCCTGGCACTGCTGCAGCATCGCCTCACGGCCAGGAACCTCCGCATCCTGGGGCTACCTCTTCATCTTGGCACAGAAATTGTTTGAGGGTGTGGGGGCCTGGGGGAGGGGCAGCTGCCATCTTTTCCGACAAAAAGATGCAGGACAGTGTTTCATATGTAACCATTTCAATGATTTTGCTAGTCTTAGAATTCAGAACCGCGGTTGGGGGCTGCCTGGGAGGTGGGTCAGAAGAGCTTCCATTTGCTCGGTAGAGCACACATTAGCTGCTGGCAGTGCCGATGGCAGCTGCTGGCACACGCAGCAACGAGCCCCGGTCTGTGCTGCCTGGGTGCTTCCTCGGAGAGGGGTTGTGCCCTGGGTCCCGTGGCTTCTCCGTCCCCAGCCAGTGGCCTCCAACTGAGCCCACTTCTCTGCCCATCTCTGCCCTTCCCTGCCCCATTCCCACACAGCTGACCAGGGCTACTACCCACTTTCAATCCGACCCCATCCACCATTTCAGGAAACCTCCATTGACTGCTGCACCCAGGTAAAACCTGCTCCACAAATCCAACTTGTATATTTGGCAGATTAAACTTGACAGTATTGTAAAAAGAAATAATTATTGTAGGGACTGTGCTTTTATTTTAAAATAAGGCAGAACAGCTTAATAGATAAAAAATGATTTTTAGAAGCATACGTATATCTGTATCCAAATTATATGCTACTTCTACACTGTGTTACTTAAGGCAATTTAGTCATTGTTCTATTAGCTCAACTTATTATTTACAAGATAAGAATAGCAGTGTATCTTAAGATATTTTTGAGGAGTGAATGAGATCATGCATAGATCCCTCAAAATAGAGCCTAATGCAAATTATACATACAGTCTATGCAGTGCACACATTACAAGTCATTATTTTTACTGATAAACACAGTAGGAACTAAGTCCAAATAATGCTGTAGCAAACAGAAGCTGTGAAACAACATGCAGGATTTGGGTAAACAGCCCGAAAAGGCACACAGTCAAAGGGAGTAACACACTGAGGTATGGAGCAATCCTATGGATGAGGTCCTCAAGCTTCAGCCCTTCATGGACTTGTCAGCATGCAGACTGACTACTGCAGGGCTCTGAGGGTGTCATCCCTTCAGAAAGAGCTCTGGTCCAGGTGAAGTTTTCATCACATCTAGGGCTGGATTCCTAAAACTTGTAGAGGTAGTTAATATGAATATCAGAGTGAGCTTTGGGGTAGCTATCTGGTCCCAGTAAATTCTCTGGCAATCTTGCAAATGGTGGATCTAGTGCACCTGGGTTCTAAGTGTGTATGGGGTGTCTACAGATGTGGCTAGTCTTTTAGAACTGGTTAGAATCTATTCCTGTCAGGTTATGTTTTTATTCCTTAGCTGCTGTTTTAGAGCTTTGTGACCTATGAGTTGTATGTCTGCAAACGCAGGCCTATTGTCATAGCAGGACTCTACAAGCTTCTGTCTTCTCAGTTGGTATAGAGAACATCTCAGGTGAACCTGAGTAGGTGCATATAAACATAATAGCTATCGGGGGCCTTAAGTTTTACTTCAGTGTTTTTAAAGGGCGACGTTTTAGTCAATCAAATCCCCATAGGGGGCTTGGGACTCCAGACTGGATTGTCTTGAGCACAGATTTGGCATCACTGGCACCAGTGGAACAGATGCTGGCCAGGCATGGGATGTTATGCATTTTTTTCCTCTGTAGCTCAGGATGCTTTATTGTTTTTCTGGGTGACCAAAAAGTAGCAGAGATCAGGAGACTCTCTTTTTCAGACCAATTATAGGTTCATTGTGCAAACCATACCTGTGGGAGTCTTGGCCAAAGTAACTTTGTCCAAGGTGACCACAGCATATCTTGACTGTTGGACTCTATTCCTAACAGAGCTACTTCCATTCATAAACAGGATGTACATGGCATTTGTCTAGGGATTTATTTGTAAGTCTAGTCAGCTCCAGAGCCATTCAGCAGCCAGTGCCACACAATCAGGATCTGGTGGACCGAGCTTGGTGGGCAGGTACATAACAGGATTAAGTGGCCTATTGCCACAAGACTCAGGCAAGAATTTTTGCATAAGAGTTTTTGATACCAGGCCATCTGGCTATTGAATTCAGGAAGTTCAGTATATGGCACCTGGACAGTTAGGTCTTGGCCTACAGTGAGCTTCTCAGTGTTTTTGACTAGAGGGATAGTGGCTGTGAAAGCACAAGGTAAAAGGAGAAGGTAGCCTTAGTGACTGGATCTAAGTGTTAGTACAGGGATGCTGCTGAGCACTCCCAGGGACTGAAAGTCTATGTAAGGTGTATGTGTGTGTGTGTGTGTGTGTGTGTGTGTGTGCGCGCACTCCAGGATCCAGGTTCTACAGAAGCCAGCAGCTCCAAGAAATTTAGGTCTTGCGGTTGGGATGAGTATGGATCAGATGACCTTTTATTTGGTTTAAGGATATGGCATCCCTCTTTTAAGTCAAACTCCAGATACCTGACATTTTTGTAGATTTATGCCTTTTTCCAAGATACCTGCAAGCCAATTTCTGTTAGATATTGCAGCAAAGATTTTGTGCCTGTTTTAGTAGGCAGCTTGGGAGTCATTAATCAGAAGTGCAGTGACATTTTGTGCTGAGAACCTAACAAGGCCAGCTATGAGGGCTTCTCCAATGAGGGCAAACAAGTTTTGAACCTTTGGGAAGCTGAGTTCAGGTCAGTTGACTTTTGGGTTTAGAACTGAGATCTTTCCATTTAAGGGGAAAGAGGAGCTAGCCCACAGCAAAGGCGTTCTTTCAATCCAGGCAGGTACATTAGCAGACTGTGAGTGGCGAAAGACCAGGGTAATTTATACAGAGACACCCATGCTAGCACTGGCAACTTACATACCTTGAACTGGCTTTACAGGCAGGAGAGGTGTATTTTGCAGTTTGACTGTGTATAAATATTTCATATTTGGAAATCTCAGTCTTTCCTTATAAGACCATCACAACAAGCAGGAAATGCAGTTGTGGGGCTGGAAGAAAGAGGAAAACAAGCTGTTCTAAAGGCACTGGTGATGTCCCCAAATCTGTGGCCAGCCCTCTCCAAAAATAGTATAAGGGTTTTCAAGCTAGGCAGGATGTAGCAGTCTAAGAAGTTTGTGTGGGTTGAGAATCACAGAGTGCAAGGAAATGGCTATGCTGTTGATGACACAGAGAGCTCTTATGCTGGCTGGTGTCCCCATTGGGAACTTTAACAGTCTATCAGGGTCCTGAATCATCACAGGCAGCTGATGTGTGGCTACACATCTCTTTGTGCTTCCCATGATGTAGGATACAGTTGGGTGATTAATAGCCAGGCCCAGACATGAGACTGTGGCTCATTCGTCAGGGAGAAGAGTTTTCAGAATTTCATCAATGTGATTATCTGTCTTAATGTGATGCAGGCATCACTTTTCCTCTTGAGGAACAGTCAGCATAAGTAAAAGCAAGGGAATGAGAGAAAATGGGACTGGCTTGGTGACAGGAATTCATGTTTGATGATATGTCTTCTCAGGCTACAAGATCATACAGGGGCAGAAGGGTTGAGGGATGAGAGTCCCAGATGTCCCAGTTGCCCCAGTGATGGTAACCTTTTACTGACAGATACTTTGAATCTGATTCAGGTTGTAGCTCTTAAAAGTCCTCATCCTTTAATCTTAAGGTGCATTTATTTATTTATTTATTTGTCTTTTTGAGACAAGGTCTCACTGTGCAGTTCAGGTTGGCCTTGAGCTCACTTTGGTAGCCCAGGCCAGTCTCGAACTTGCACCGATCCTCCTGCCTCAGCCTCTAGAGTGCTGGGATTACAGGTGTGCATCACCACACCCAGCGGTGCATTTATTTCTTAGTGTCCCAGTACGTGCTTAAAAAATATACTGGTTTTTGGCCAGAGAGTATGATCTTTTATGAGATTAGATATACTTTTTTCATCAGCAAAACATTTTTAAGGAAATGAAAAATCAAGTCACAAGCTATGAGGAAAAAAATTCTATTTTTAAATTTTATTAATTTCAATAAATAGCAATGAGACAGTTTCAGAACACATCTGTAGGACAGTCACAATTAATCAATACAGTGCATACTGTTGTCTTCATAGTAGCTGTTCACAGTACAAGATGCAGACATAAATATTCTATTTCAATATTTTTAAATTTTTTATTACTTTTGAAAGAAATAACAATGAGACAGTTTAAAAACACTTTAGTAGGACAGCTATAATAATTAATACAATGCATATTTTTGTCTTCATAGTAGTTGTTCCTAGTACAAAATGTAGACATGATAACTTTCCTAGACACTAATGGTGCAAATATTTCTTCTCATTGAACAGAAAGTAGTTGCATACATAGTTCCATGTTCCATAATAGTAGTAGGTTATTGGCAGAACTGGCAAAGTTGGAAGCTGTTGACTTGAGCCTTTAACAGTTCAGCATACTAATCTGGGTTTGCACTTTATGCCTCGTGGTTAAACTTTCTGCGGGGTGGCTAAGGGCAAGTTAAAGAAAGTCCTGTATAAGCAAACATGTAACTGTTGTATCTAACAAGGTCAGTCAAATCCCCTCAGGGATAACATTGAACCCATGTACAGCATTTTGAGGAACATTTGTCACTGTCAGCAGTCTGTATGAGTCACAGCCATTGCTAGACCAGTTTGCTCTCTGTGAAAGCCTGAGAGAATGTTTTATCTCTAGGTAACTCCCGTTAGGCATGCTATACATCATCCATCCCTTTCCTCTGTGACCAATGATCTTCTTGAACACCACTAAGTTATAGGATGTTACAGTACAGGTTCTCTTATGGCCAGAGTCCTCACTGACCTTGGAAAGTCTAGGGCCAAAATAATGGATATCCTCGCAGCCCTTCTTTTTCTCTAAATTTTTGATCTCCAAACTTAGGTTCTTAACCTTCCAGAAGAGAAGCTTAGTGATATTATTACTCTGTAGCATAGGTATTTGAGCTCAACATCACTGTCTTTCTGATTATTAAATGCCTTGGACTTTACATGGAAATGGTATTTTCAATAATTGATATTTTAGTAAATCCCTATAGAATGTGATTACAAACAACTGTTGCACATTTTTACATAGAAATTTAGAAATCTAAGCATATGCAAAAGTGTAGCAGCTCAATCCTATGGCATTTTCCCTTCTCTCATATTCTCTTTAATTACCCCTTTATATTTTACTTCACTTTACTTCAGAGAGAGTACAGCAATAATTGAAATAACATTAGAAGCAGGACACATCTAAATACCAGAATGACAGGCATTCTTAGCATGGTTTTAGTCTTACACATTGCTACTCTGAGTTCAAATACCTGTTGGAGATTGTTAGGACCATTATCTAACTCATGCTGTGCACACAAGTGCATGGTTTTGCCCATGCCATGTTTCTAACTTTTCTGCTTGCTGTCTCTTCATTTCTTAATCCTTCAGTTCTTGATTTCCATTGAACTGTGCTATGCCTTTCCATTTTATTTCTTCTTTTGTGTTGTTACACTAAGGACACTACATGATATTTACACATGTAAGTCTGGCTTATTTCACTTATGAATATACATTCAATACATCCACTTATGTATGAAGACTTCTAATTTACCAGTCTTTATAGCTGAGTAATATTCCATTATATAAAAACACCACATGTTTTTGAACCACTCTTTAGATGATGGGCATTTTGGTTGTTTCCAAGATTTGGCAATCACAAGTAGTACTGCTAAAATCATAGGTGGACAAGCATCACTATGATATGATGTTTTCAGTTTTTCTGGGAAAATTTCCACTAGGAGAATAACTGGATTGAATCAGATTTCCAGTCCTAATTTCTTAAAGCGTCGCCATGCTGATTTTCATAATGACTGTACATGTCTGCATTCTCAGAAGCAGTGAAGAAGGGCTCCTTTTGCCCCACAGCCTCTCCAAATTTGTTCTTGGTTGTTTTCTTTATGATAGCCATTCTTTCTGGGGTGAGATGGCATCTAAATGTTATTTTACTTTGTATTTCACTGCTGGCTAGCAGTGTGGAGCATTTCTCTTTTAATATTTACATCTTTAATCCATTTTGACTTTAGTTTAGTGCACGGTGATAGATCTGAGTCAAGGATTAGTTTCGACATGTGGAGACCCGGTTTTTTCCAGCACCATTTGTTAAAGAGGCTATCTTTCTTCCAGTAAACATGTTTGGCCCCTTTGTCAAAAATAAGATGGCTGAGTGTGTTTGTATTTGCATCTGCATTTTCTAACCTATTCTATTGATCCTCAGGTGTATCTTTTTTGCCAAAACCGTGCTGATTTTATCCCTGGAATTTCGTAGTATAATTTTACTCATGAATTGTATTGTCTCTTGCCTTATCGTTGCTGCCCAGGAATGTGTTTGCAATTCTATGTCTTTTCTGGTTCCAAATAAATTTTAGGAATGACTTCTCCAGTCTGTGAGGTACGTTGATGGTATTTTGATAGAGATTGCATTCAATGTATATAACAATTTAGGGAGTGCAGCCATCTTCACAATGTTGGTTGTTCCTATCCCGGAACAAGGAATATGTTTCCATTTTCTGAAATCTTCTATGATCTCTCTTTTCAGAGTACTGAAGTTTTCATTGAAAAGATCTTTTACTTCTTTAGTTAGATTAATTCCAAAGTATTTCATTTTCTATAGGGCTATTATTGCAGGTATTATTTCTCTCATTTCTTTCTCAGTGTGTGTGTTATCTGTGTAAAAAATGCTATTGACTTTTGTGTGTTGACTTTGTAACCTGCTATGCTACTGAATTTTTGTATTAATTCCAGCAGCTTATTGATGGAGATTTTGAGTATTCCAAATAAATTATCATAGCATGTGCAAATAATGATAGACTAACTCCTTATTCACCTATTCTTATTCCTTTTATTACTCTCACTTGTCCAATGGCTCTAGATAATGATTCCAGAACTATATTGAGTAGGAGTGGTGATAAAAGACATCCTTGTCTTGTACCAGATCTGACAGTAAAAGACTTCAAGATTTTCCCTTTCAGAATTATGTTAGCTATTGGATTGTCATAGACGACTGTTATCAAATTGAAGTAGAGACCATCTTTTTAATTTGTTGTAGTACTTTGAACATGAATGAGTGTTGGACTTTGTCAGAAGCATTTTCTGCCTCAATTGATATGACAATGTGCTTTTTGGATTTGACTCTTTTGACATAGTGTGTTGCATTTATAGATTTGTGTATAGTGAAAGATTCTTGCATCCCTGGGATGAATTCTACCTGGTCAGGGTGTATTATCATGGAAGTATTTCACTTCTCCCTCATACTTGAAAGAGAGTTTTGCGTTGTATAGTAGTCTGGGCTAGAATTTGTTTTTATGGAGGACTTGAAGCACTCCGATCCATGGTCTTCTTGACTTCGTGGTTTGTGAAGAGAAATCCGCTGTTATTCTGATGGATTTTCCTTTAAATGTAATGTTTCTTTTCTCTAGCATCTTTTAGTATATTATTCTTCGCTGGATTTCTTGGATCTTGACTATTATATGTCTGGGTGTGTTTTTAGTTGGGTTGATGTTATTTGGAGTTCTGTATTTTTCAGTTGCCTAAATATCTGATTCTTTTCTCATATTTGGGAAGTTTTCTGCTAGTAATTTTGCCCATATTCTTTTCATACCATTTGTATTGACTCCTTCTTTCTTGTTGATGCCTATTAATCTCACTTTGTTCATCTTTGCCTCATCTTGCAGATGTTGAATTATTTTTCTGCATAGTAGTTGTTTTGAAGAGGTCCTTTCATACCTTTTCACTAGCTGTGACTGTATCTTAAAGATCTGAAACTCTGTCTTCACTTTCGTTCATACGGTGTTGCCAGCTTGTGACTGAGATTTTATTTTCCTGTATACATCCTTGAAACTGATTCATGTGGTCTATTTCTTCCCTACATTGCTCAATCAGCAAATCCATCATTTTTCTATTCTCCTCTAACTTTTTATCAATTTCTTCTTTAGAAGCATTTATTTCTTTTCATTATAGTTATCCTTTCTTTTTCTACATCAGAGATTATTTCTGATCTGACTTCCTCTATAATTTTCTGCAGTTGTTTTTTTTTAACTTCAGACACTATTAATTCAGAGATTTCTTTTTTTCCTCCAAGTTTATTTCTGATCTGAGTTCCTCTTTACATGCCTGCATTGTTTCTTTACTTCAGATGCTATTAATTCAGAGATTTCAGCTATGTAATTCTCATTTCTTTCTATGTTAGTGTCTCCTGCATTTGTTCTGGATGAGCTCAGGGCCTGAGATGGCATCTTGCTCCTTCTCTTTGTCACTTTGTATTACAGTGTCCTCTGATCTTTGGTGTAGAACTTTGGTGAAGTTATGCCATTAGCACCTATTGAAGTTTGGGCCTGGATCTACCAAGTGTGATCTTGTCCAGTTGTGACTGGCTGGGTCTGGCTACTGTGCTCAGCTTCTTCCTGCTGCATCTCGTGGAAGTGATCATGACGTGCTGCTCTGGCAAGATGTTCAGCTCCTGGGTTCGCTGTCAGGATCTGACCCCCAGCCTCTCTGCAGGAAATTTTGCTGCAGGATCCCACATCAGATGCTGGGGCTAGGTTCTGGATGAAGAAGAAGTTCCACTGATGTGAAGGTGTAGGCTGAGAGTTCCTACCTACATGCTCACCAGTCCCAGTTGTGTTGGGGAAGGAGTTCTGGTGGTATGGGGGTTGCAGGCTGAGAGTTCCTGCCTGTGCACCCGTCTGTGCTGGATCGGTTCAGGGAACCAATGAGATTAGATTTTCTTGTAGATGTCAGCTGCTTTATATGCAATGAATGCTACATCTACAGTCTTCAGATCTTCTGAGGTCTTAGGATCAAAGTGTACCCTTCACAGTGTACCATTCACAGTGTACCCTTCACAGAATCTCTCATAAAAGTCTGAAGGTCTTTTAATAGGCTTCTGAGTAACAGTGGTAACATTAACTTTTCACTGGGCTTTTTGCACCCTCACCCCAGATGCTTTTGAGGAGTGCTTCATTGTGTTATTTTGTCTCTTTTTTTCTGGCTGGAAAATGGGCCTGGTGAGAGCTATAGTGATGTCTGCCAAAGTAGACATTGTCAGGTCTTGTTTAGACTCAGGGAGCAGCAGTTTCAGGGAGTCTTGCCATAGCTTGACTTCATTTTAACTGTTATATCAAAATACCCCTTCTTGAAATTCTTCAGCCTGTAAACAAGGACCGTGTGCAATTAGTTCCCATTTCTGATTCTCTGCATATGTGTTTTATACCTTTGAATGATGCACAACAGACAAAGGGTAGATAACCCTCAGAGAGAGACCATTCAGATGTCTACTTGACTATCAGCAACTTTGGAATTATCCAGACCAAGGAGAAGTATTGGTAGTTTCTCCATTTTGTCCTTATTAGATGCATCCATAAAACTAGGTTGGGGCCCCATCAAGCTCTGAAGTTTGGAGAGGGAAGCCCAATTCCTCACCATAGAGTACAGACAGAATGGCCTATTGCTTTCCCCATCCATTACAAACATTCACTCGATCATTCAGCAGACATTCAGAGGTTAAGTATTCCACTCCCTTCCCTTGAGGGAGGCTAATTAAGTTGATCAAACTCTCCTATTTGAGCAGAGCAGGACTGAGAGACATACTAGCTATGGTTCTCTTGGAGATCTTACTGAAATCTTGCAGGCAGGCACTCAGACTGCATCTTCTACCCTTTTGGGTACGATGTAGCAGCTCAGAATCCTCCCCTAAACCTCTAAGGAGATTCAAGATATCTTGAAGGTGCTCCTTCCTATGGGGACCCAGAAAATTCCTTGCTTCCTCTGTGAGGACCATGACCAGTGACCAAAGAAAATAGCATGTTTGGTCTTCCCAGGTGAGACACCAGATGGTATGGCTAAAGAAACACAAAACAACACCCAGGATTGGAGATAGGCTCACCTGTATCAACAGGCACTGACAGGTATAATTTTCAAACTGTCAGTCCCTGATCTCTTGTCAAGGATTTATATGGAGTTTGAAAGTAAGCATGTAGAAGCAGGGTACTTGGCTGTGTTTTATTGGTTTTTATAATGTTTGTAATAGTGACCAGCTATATGTCACAGTAGTCAGCCATTTCTAAGAAACAGAACTAACAGGAACTGTTACCTGGGTAACTAATAGAAAACGAAGTAAACTGGCTGGTAGAAGGACATTTTCTGATACAATAAGATACACCAGAAGTCCAGCAAGAAAATAAGAAGTAGAAGGAATGAACTGAGAATTGACTGAGATAGCTCAAAAATGTATGCAAAGAGGAAGCTACAGCTACTCTTCCGCATTGACCCTACATTTCTGTCAGCTCATTGCTGATCAAGGCTGTGCCCACACAGTCTACTTAACCTGGAAGTTCTTAGATGGTAAGAATAGTGAACTTCCATAATAAATTTCCTACTAAAATATATTGTCGAAGAACCAGGGAGATAGGTCTACAGCATAAGTGCCCCCCTGGCAAGTGAGTTTGACCCCGGTACTACACACACACACACACACACACACACACACACACACACACACGTGAATAAAATGCATTGTCAAGTTGTAAGACGTGTTAACTGATGATGATGAATCCAGTTATTGCCTAAAGTTTAATTTAAATATTTATAACATTATACTACTGAATGTTTTTCTTAACCATTCTTTACCAAAATTCTGAATATATCAAATAAAAGTCTTCTCTGACCAAACCATGTTACAAATAAAATACAGACATGGTCACATTTGCATTACTATATTGGCACTAAAATATATACATATATTCACAACAACACACCCAGAGAAGCACAGACCATCCAGCTATGTAATAAATGTCTTTAAAACTTCAGCAAACTGGGTGTACACACCTGTAATCCCACTGCTTGGGAGGCTGAAAACAGGAGGACCAGTATAAGTCTAGTCTGTGTAGTGAGACCTTGCAGACCTTGTACTAAATACATTAAAAACAAATAAATAAATCTTTAAAAATACACATCAAAAAATCAGCAACTAAGTCATTAAACTGACGGGAAACCTTGGTGGCACTTCCCATGTCACTCTGCAAAGATCATAGTGAATTGGTTTTGAATCCAAGCAGAGACTAGAGTGCCTAGAGTTTGAGAAATATCTTGCAAGAAAGATAAGTGTTTGAAAAGGAAGCAGATGTTCTCTGTAGAATAAAATACCAAATTATTAACATTTGAGATTTACAATAGCTTTAACTAGCTCTGTAATGTAGCATAAGGACTTTAAACTTTAAAGCATAAGTCATTTTTCATTTTATTCATAAGGATATGTGTACTTTTCATTCATTTTTGTCTCTTTCCATTTTTTCTTCTTTTCTCACCACCAGTTATTCACATCTATTACAAGTTAGGACTTTGTTTGCAAAGGTAAGTGGATCAAGAAAGTGTTTACATGAGCAACTCAAGCAGAAATAATTTATATCTGAAGTAGCAAGAAGTTTTAAACAACAGAATTTTGCTTGGTTTAACAACAGGCTTGATTTGACTTCTGATATACAATATAATGCTACCTGAGTGACTACCACTTTGATTTTTCCAGTGCACTAAGTCCGAGCTACACTTTGGGGCCCTCTGGTAATAACTCTGGCATTGGCATAAAGTGAACATTTGCTTTTGAACAACGCAGTTCAACTGTGACATTCTAAAAACACAGTGAGCAAAACTGCATGCATTCACCATGTATTTAAAATCCTGGACATGAACTAGGAGCACCATCACCAGGTACTCCCTCTTGTGATAATATCAGGTCTAGCATGGCCGTAACTTGCCAGTGTCTCTCACTGATGATTTTGCACCTGGATGGACGCATCAGTATTCAGACCTTTCTCACTGTTGTTTACAGTGAAGATAAAGGAAAAGAAAGAACAAATGAAACATGAGATGTTCTCTCCTTGCCCCTGTAGTTTTCTTCTCTGTTGACTGGAGAAGAACACAGACTTGACTCCACATGAAAGAGATGGACAAGAGAATTATAAGTCTGGTGATAGAAACCAAGCAGAATGGGAGGGTGGCATATGCCTCTGTCCGTTGTCCTCAGAAATGACCTCAGCTAGGAATGCTGTGGAGAATAAATGATTACTCTAATAAGAAAACGCTTGAAACTCTTTATAAAAATGAACTTAAAGTGAAATACTATAAAAATGTATTGCCCTTGTTGTTTTTAAAACAGGCAAATTAGTTTAGAATGAAGATTAATACTATGTAACCCTAAAAGAAAACTAAATCAACTTCATGTAGGGAACTGAAATCAAACAGAAAGAACTCTTTGAATTTAAAAAGGAAAAGTAGAAAACTATTTAGAGTCCATGAAGTAAGAAAACAATGCAATTAGGTAGGATTTTAGAAAGAAATAGATGTTCATTTAAGAAGAATGGAAATCATAAAGCAAAGCTATTGACTACTCCTGCTGTTTCAGTTTGTAACAATGGTTGGGGGAAACAAATGCTTTTAGATTTCTTTATTTCAGGACAACAGAAATCATACTGGGAAAATTGGAGTCAAAAGCTTTCCTGAAATAAAATGTGCAAATAAGAACTGTATATATTTAGGTGTACTATGTGACACTTTGATATATTTAAACATTGGAAATAATTGCCATAATTGGGCTACTCAATATATCTTTTACCTGCAGTTACCAACTTTTCTGTGTGGCAGCTTTATTTAAGCTCTACTCTTTTAGAAAATATCACGTGCACTGTTGTTATTATTAGCTGTAGTCACTGCTGTGGTTATGCTGTACATGTGCACAGCTTTGGAACTTACTTTTCTTTTAACTGCAAATTTGTAACTATGACCAACCATTCCCCATTTCTCCTCAATCCATGTAAAAAGCTTTCTATTTTCTATTCCCAAGATGCACTTTGTCCTAAATGACATAGGTTCTACTTTTAATCTCCCATCTGACAGGCAACTTAATCTCAGCAAATAAACCTAGAGGTAAAACCAATGTTATTCCAGAGACCAATATATGAAAGAAAAGTCAGTGCTAGGTCTGCACAACAGCTAGGTTCAGGGTCTGTGAGGGCCTTCCCAGGGCCCAAGCCCAGGGAAGAGTGCTGCAAGGCAGAACACGGGCCTTGGGAATGAAGCAGGGAGTGGAGACCTCTGGTGCACAGGAACATGCTTCCTCAGAACCCTTCCTGTGCTCAGTAAAGTTGGCATTTTCACCAAATTTCTTGTGAAAAATTGATGAGGACGAGTGATATTCTGTTTGCTTTTTGTTCAGGAAACTAATATAGAAGGAAAATTAATAATATCCAACT